>VCCN01005562.1:2166018-2179183 GCA_006491835.1 Architeuthis dux
TCGGATATAAAATTATCCATTCCTTGATTTCATATACATATACATATATATATATTGTAGTTTGTAGTTTAGAATTATAACCCTGATGGTTTAACTACCTTACTTGCCCAGGCAATAGCAGCAAAAAACAAACAAACTGATACTGTTATTGATAATTTTGACTGGGACCAAACACTACCATTTTAAATATTAAGACTACCAGATTGATCATTCACATTCCAAAATGTTGTGAAAAAAAATAACGAAAACTGTCCCCAGGCTATATAGACATTATATTTAAAATCTAGACAATTAAAATAAGTACTGTGATAGATGTTATTGAGGAAGCCCTTCATTGGAATTGCGGCAGAGAAGAAGAAAAGAATTTAAAAAAAAACATTCTAATAATGCATCTTGGGAAAAATCACCATCTGTGCATTTCCTGTTTGTGTCATATTCTGGGATGCACTTTTGTGTCTATTAATATAATCCGAGTTTATCATTTGATTTGTATCTTTGACGAGTTTGTTCATTTTTTTCTCACATCTATTTGGTTTTCACAATGGAGATTGCTTGAATGTCTTCTATAGAGTATTATCTTCTTATATTGCATTGCAATAATAATAAGGAACATTTCCTTCTGAATGAACACCATTCCTGTTTTTCCACAAAGCCTTTCTTTTGATTTGTCATACATTGATTCTTTAGGACCAGTTTCCTCGTCTTTCGTATCTTTATCACAATGTTTCATTCGATGTACTCTCCAGCCTTTTTTCTGTGAATTTTGGAGATGAGATATTGTTACTATTATACATAGATTCTTTCCAGGGTCAGCCCTAGGTATTTCCAGGCACTCCAGGCGGCAAACTGAACTTTGGAGCCCTTTAAAGTATAGTATTATCTTATTTATTTATGTTTTACAGTGAGAAAAATAAACATATAGGAATATATATAGGTAGTATACTATACTGATTGATACTAAATATCAATAATTTAAATTACAATGCATTAATTAAATGAGCTTGCCATCAGTCATGAGAATTTCCTTTGCCAATTGTTTCTCTTAGTTTCACCACAACAGAAAATATTTAACTGTCAGATATTCCTGAAAAATCTGACTCCACATCTGGAATTTTTTTTATTTTGACAGGGGTCCCTATCATGTATCTGAAACAGTAGGACTTTCCAGATACAAATAGAAAAATGGGAAAATGAATAAATTAAATAGAATTAAAACATTCTATTTAATTTATTCATTTTCCCATTTGTATTTGGAAAGTCCTATTGTTTTAGATACATGATAGGAACCCCTGGCACTTCCCGGGTTGCCAGTACCTTGGACCGTCCCTTGTTCTTTCATACCAGTTTTCTCATCTTTGTTGTCTTTATCACAACTTCTGGGCACCACAGTTTCCAACCTTCTTCAGTTGTCTGTTGTATTCAGTATGTCAAACGGAACCTTGTATATCCGCAGTTTTTCAAAGGTTCGCCTATTTTTTGCTTTTATGAAAAAAGGCGAGAAGTGAAAATAGCAATCAACATTTGTTTCGCAGTGAGCCATTATAGAAGTAGCATGCACCCTTTTCTTCTCTCTCCTACATGCAGTCACCTGTGCCTCCCACCAACTCAACCTCCAATGACTCAGCCTAACATACCATCATCGCAATTTTTTTCGGTCTGGAAATGCTTAAAAATTTTTCCCAAATAAATTAATGGTAACTGATAATCCTTCTATTGTGCTCAGGATTTCCTCACTGATAAAACAAGTCTTTCCTCTTATTCCACTGCTTATATAGCTCCAATATGGCACCCTCCATCAAGGGGGATAATTCCTTATGTCAGCGCCATCTACCTTGAAGCCTTCAAGGGCATAAACAACCAATTATCACCCCCACCTTCTTTGAAATTCAGCTCTTCCATGGGAATCTTTTAGCTCGACTTTCCAAAATCCCAAAAGAAAAATTTGAAGGTTAGAAACAGACAAATTAGCCACAAATCAAATCAGAATTAGTAAAACGTTTTGCAAATTATTATCAAAATTGTCAAAGAGCCAAAGTCCTTTCTAATAAGTCCATCTTGAACGGATTAATCAGGTTAATTTTCAGGAGGCAAACAATTCCATAAAGTTAATTCACAAAATCACTTTTTTTTAATGGTTTTCAATGAGTCCCATCCGGGTATCTGCTGGTGCACCCTTCAAGGTTAGCCAGTTGGTAGGCTGACTGAACCCAGAACACTGGATATCTCCCCTGTCAATAATGTCCCAAAGAACAGATATATCTATCCTCAGCTGCCTGTCTTGTACTAGTCTGGTGGAGTATACAGATTCAATAAGGGATCTGTCATCCACATAGCATTTTAAAATTGGTTGGCCATACCTGAGTTGCAATACTTCCAGTAAAGTAGCCCTAAGACAGATTCCTGCCTCGGCAGCGTCGAGCTACAACAGAGTTTACGCAGCCATGATTATTTGACAACTCGTCGGACCCTTCTCGACTGCCATGACAGCAAACATCTTCTTTCATCGCTACTAAGGAATATAACATAGCCTCCTTGAGATCCTCTGTCTTCTAAATTACCAAATGATGCATCGCTGAAGCATTCGATTAACAACTCTTTTACATTGTCCAAGGGTAAATACTTCAAGCTGATTTCACTTCCCTTTATTTTCTTTACTACTTTGTTTGCTCTGTGTATATGCTCAACTTGTGCTGCTTGTGTGACTCTGCTTAGTTCACACACGTCAAAAGACACATCTGGACGTGTCAGTGTGCTCACCCAGTTCAATTCACCAACAAGAGATTGCAAACCCTTCAATTCTTCCTCAGTTACTTTATTGCATCATTTTCTTCCAGTTGTGTTTATAGTTTCCAGACTGTCTATGTAACCTAATTGGTTAACTTCAATATGAACTTTCTTCTGCAAAATATTTAAACCTATATATTTAAAGGTTTCAGTACCATGAGCGCCAACAGAAAACTTCTCCCTAATAGACTTGATGACTGTGGTCTCAAATATTTTTGTTCCTGACCACAAAATATCATTCAAGTGGAGAAATATGGTTCCAGATAACTCTCCTTCACAATTTGCATCAATTAGTAGTTGTTTAAGCTTCTCATATGAGGGGGAAGAAACCTGTACTCACTCGGTATGGTGCACAACTCTACTCTGACCCTACCCCTTTTATAGCAATAGGAAGGTTCTGTCTGGGGGTGGCTCTCCAAGCTCCAGGATTCAGTTTCCAAGCCCTGAAGAGCTGGAAACCTGAGGTTGGCAGAGGTGGTACTGTTCTTTCCTGAAGGTTTTCTTTCTCTTGTTTTCTCTCTTAAGATACGTTTCAGTGAACTAAAGAGGTCTGGTTAGTCACTCAATAGAAACCGTCTTTTGGCATCATGCCGTGTTGGGGGTGATCAATGAATAAGTTACATCTCTCGCCTTTTGTTGGGCAGTGATAACTAAAAAAAAGCGTAAATGTTGCAGGACACAAACTAAGGGACCAATTTAGCATAAACTTACATTTCAAATTGAACCCTCCACTAAAAACCTATTTAGGTAAGGAATTTTAAAAAAAACAAAAAACGTTTTTTCTAGACGGAAATATAAATGTTTAAACTTTCAGCCATCTAGATCCATTGGTGCGGCCTGTATGCATGATACATACATAGCCAGCCAGACCAGCTTAAAAACTGAAGAAACTTATTTTGATGTTTTTTGGTTGATGGTTTCTAACAAACTAACTGACAACAAGAACCAACTGGTAATATTATCTTGATTTATTATTTATTAGATGAAGCATTGTCAACCATTATTGATTCTTGAATAGTATCCGCACTGTTTACTAACGGCCATAGACCAATGGTCTGAATAGTTGTGATGAAAAAACAAATAAAATTAAGATGAAAGAATTAATGGTTAAAAATCAATAATGGTTGACAATACTTCATCTAAAAAAAATCAAGATAATATTACTACTACTAATACTATTAGTGTACATAAAACCAGCAACAAATATGGTGCAGAGTGATTGGGGTAAAATGAAGAGTAAGTCTATATGGTTAGATTTGGTTTTCTGCCAGTTATACAGCTCTTGTAGATGAAGCGGCAGAGCAGCTGGTATGGATAAACTTGTTTCCCAAAGCAAAAGGGATGCAATTTTGAGTCTCACCTAGAGATTATTGTTTATTTCTGATCCTCGCTGTTTACCAACGTCCATAGACGATGGTCTGAATAGTTGCGATAAAAAGTAACTAAAATTAGGATGAAAGATATAATAGTAAAAAATTAATAAAGAACCAACTGTTTTGTTATATAGGCCATGAGCCCAGATAGTTGGTTAGTTCTGCAAGGTCGAGTAGAACCTTGAGAATTAGCAATGAAAATCCTTGCTTTGATCTGGGATCAAACTCTATTTGAAATCACAGGCAATGTACATCATTTGTAGTTTCAGATTAGATTATCTTTCATCTTTTTTTCTGATCCATGCTGCTTGGTTAACAATGGTAGAATATAAAACGATCTGAGCGCTGCAATAAAGTAATAAAGTAACAAAAAAACAAGTCTGGTTAGTAACTCAATAGAAACGTCATTTGGCAGCATGTCGTTTTGGGGGTGATCAATCAATAAATTGAAAAAAAGGGGTTATCAATAAATAAGTTACTTCTCTCGCCTTTTGTAGGCAGTGATCACTAAAAAAGTCTGAATTTTCATGAATGCTACCAGATACAAACTAAGGGATCAATTTAGAATAAACTTACATTGCAAATTGAACCCCCCACTAAAAACCTATTCGGGGGGGTTAAAAGATTTTCTAGACATAATAGGGAGTAAATGTTCAAATTTTGAGCCCTCTAACTCCTGTACACATGATACATACATAGCTAGCCAGACCAACTTCAAAACTGAAGAAACCGATGTAGACAGTTTTGGTTGAAGGTTTCTAATAAGATGAAAAATAAACTAGTCTGAAACTATAATGTAAATACTTTATTTAAAAGATTTGGACAACTTAAGACTATTACACGTAATGTGTGCATTTTGTACACTTTTCTTATGTTTGCTTGTTTGATATTGAGAGCAACGAAAACAATCCGATTGGTTGAAAGTCAGTTATTAAAAGAATTAAAAAATAGTCAAGAAAACCTTAAATAATAAGCAGTTCACCCCATTACCAGAAACATTTTTACAGACAGACATTTCCTTGTCTGAATATGTTTGCAATCTCTGCTTATTTTAACATGCCATAAAAATCAATGCTTCATTGACAACCTGATTTCTATTTTTCGTGAAGACAGAAATATTTAATGGAAAATGAATTATTAAAAAATAAAATAAGTATTTCAGCTCTGATCAAATATGAGGTCAAAGAAGTGTCAAGTAAACTTTATAGTCCCACAGTGACAGCCCACTGGTTACAGCACTTGGACAGAGGCCACAAGGTTATAGATTTCAATACATATTATTCCATTCTTGGTAGTATGATACACTCTCTTTATTTTATAGTGAAGAATCAGAAACAAATATTATCGATCCGAAAAGTCCTATCAATAACAATTAACATGAAATATGAAAAATATGTGAAGAGGGTAAGAGTGATACCATATAACATTCTATGTAGGAGAGCTCTCAAGTTCTTAATGTGGATAGGCATCATATTTAATTGATAAAAAAGAATATTGGGTAGCTTACCATCACTGATACCAATACTGTCAGAAAAAAGAAGTTACCACCACTACTATCACAAAGATATCACCATTGTCATGATCATCACTATGATCAAATTCCCAAAGCCACCATTACCATTACAAAGATATCATTACCACAACCAACCTCTCGAAGCCATTACTATCACAAAGATGTAACTAATACCATCATCACAAAGCCATTATCATCAAAGATGTGATCAAAATACAATAAAAAAGATGTAACCTCCACTACAATCATAATCACAAAAGTGTCACCACCATTATCATCTTTAAAGAGGTGCTGCCACCACCATCTTCACAAATTTATCATGACCATCATCAGTATCAGATATAAAACACTGCTACAACCACCACCATGAAAGTCCTCATGACCATCACGAGCATCAAATTTAAAACACTGTTACCACCATCACCATCTTCTTCACAAAGTCATCATGACTAACACTAGTATCATCTTTAAAACATTGCTACCGCCACCATCACCAAGACCATCATCAGTATCATCTCTAAAATACTGCTTCCACTACCACCATCATCATCATCTCAAATATGTCACTACCACTACTGTTATTGCAAAGATGTCATCTTTATCTCTGTTGTTACTGTGGTTATTATAGTCACTATACCAAACAACTTTGTGAAGATAACTGTCATTATCTCCACCCTATCATCATTAATACAATCATGTCATCCATCTTCATTATAGTTTCCACAGTCTCCAAAACCATTACTGACAAATTTGATAAAAAGAACTACTATTGAAAGAAGAAGGAAAAACACTCTAGATAATTCTTATAAGTGAAACTAAATAAATAGCAATTTCAGTAAGCCTAGTCATGAGAACACACTCTTCACGGGGAAAGTGCATGTTTCCTGTGATAATTTTGTCCTGATGAACAAATATTGCTTGTAATCCACACCAATCTATTTTTTGCCACTTTACCTGACAAGCTGTTCATTATTTTGTCAATTCTGATTCTCCAAGCAGCAGTGTCTCGAACATGGTATAAGAATCTGTAATTGCCAATAAATAATTCACTATCTTCTCATTTTATTGATTTCATTGGTTAAAAGAACATTATATTGGTATGACCTTTTTATATTTGTATCTTATATTGTCACTGTTATTCAGTTTACTCAGTTTTGCTGATGAAGATGTAGATATAACATTGAAATATTCATATTTTACTTTGCTTAGCTAATTTTTATCATTTTTTAAATGGCCAGCATTTTCACTTTTTCAATGTATTTATGTGTATGCAATGATTTTTCTAAAATTAAAGAAAAGATTGCCGTTTTATTTGTGTCACCAGAATTCATTTAAGAAGTATAGCTATTGAAATAAATTGTTGTCTACTTGTAGGATTCTAAGGTAATTGAAGTAAATCTCTTTCTAATTTCTTAAGAATCAAAAATCCCAAATCCAGAAAAACTTATATATGTTAAAGGACTTGAATCATTAGAAAGGGATCTTAAAACATTAATATACACTGCGATATGTTGTGTTACCATTGTGTTAGCGAAATCAAACTGCTGTTGTGTTGCATTGAATACTGTTGTCACTTTTGGTGGTATTGAACAGTGTCGAGTCTACAGAAGATAATTCCAGAGGTACAGGTACAGTGGTGGGGGGGCTGTGGACCAAAAGACAAACACATTCTGAAACCATGTATCATCTTTTGTTCCCACTGGAAGAACTGGACAAACATGATGTATAAAAAATATAATCTTTTGTTTGTTCTTTGTACCCCCCGCCCCGAGAGACCCTTTATTTTTAAAACATCAACCAATACTGGGGTGAACAGTAAGAAGCCACTCTCAGCCCCTGAATGGATGTGGCTCTCCATAGGAACTCTGTCTCTCCTCTCCAGGCTGGTCTTCCCAAATAAGTAGAGTCCCCTTATCTTTCTCCTGTCATTATCAGTTTGGCCTCCCATTGATCAGAGCCCAGAAAGATAAGACACTCCAGCATTATCATGTCATACAAAGCTTTATCTTGTAACAAATATAAATGTTTGATAGCGGGTTGTGATCTTAATTCTTTCTCAAGCCAATGTTCAGGGGGGGGGGGGTCTGGCTCCTTAATGGGTTCCTCCAACATTTAGTAAGATATTTTCTATAGCTTTGAGAAGGGTCATTAATATTCAAATGGTTCTTCAGACGATTGAACTCCTTCTTGTTGTTTGTGTTGTAAACACAACCCTGCATTATAAGGGTTACCCCCCTTAAAAATAAAACTTCTGTTTACCCCATCACACTCAGATTTTACACCTGAAGAAGGCCAAAACATTGTGTTTACAACATAAACAACAAGGAGTTCAATTGTCTGAAGAATCATTTGAATATTTAGTAAGATAATTTACAAATGAATTTTCCACAATCCATTGATGTTTACTGACTGAAGCAATGAGTTCTGCTTGTCAATTGTAATCAATTCCTGTCTCTGCTGAGGTGGTGAATTCTACTTCTCACATTCCAACAATTCTCTTTATTCAACACTAAACAGGAGAAGCTCATGAAAATGAAAAATTGAACTCAATTGCTTTGTATTGAGCTGGTATGAAGAAAAATTAAGGCGGAAATATTTCTAATTTTACATTCATGCATAATAGCACCACTTTTGAAATTGAAGAATTCAAATTTATATTCAGATATCATAAAAGTGCAAGCATTTAATTAAGATATTGAAATTTAATGAATATATTTACATTTCTATGGTATTTGATAACAATGATATATATATAATTTAATGAAGATATTGAAATGTTCTCTGCTTCACACCACTGGGAGAGCATTTTTTGCATTCATGTGCCCAATCAAAAATTAAATTAAATTTATAAAATTTGTAGTTAATGATATTTGGAAGGTCTCTGATAGGAATGCATATCTGTTTGCAGGCAACTTGCTTTGCCAAAAATATAAATGTTAAAAATTAATTGACAAAAAAAACAAAAAAACTTTATGATCAATTATTTTTGACTTTATTGAAAAACCTTGGGTTAATTAGTGATATTTTAATAGGTCAAATAATTAATGACTTCTGTTTGGTTATGGTAAACAATCTAAGGTCAAAGGTGCCTTGCTATGTAGTGATGGTTAACAAGCTTGTTTTAAAGACCATAGCTACTATAGGGATTTTGATCCTCATTGGCTACCCCCACACTTGTGGCCTCATGCTTGACTTAAGTAAGCTTAGGAAGATGCTTTGCTGTGGAGCAATGATTAGCAATTTAGTTTCAGACTATTGCTACTGAAGTGAGTTTGATCCTCACTGGGTTCCCCACATTCGAGACATTGTGCCATACTTAGAAAAGCTTGGTAAATATCTGAATTTCTCACTGTGGAGTAATGGTAGACCATTAGTTCTGTAGTGAATTTGATCTTCATTGGGTGCCCTATACTTGTGGCTTTGTGCCCTACTAAGGTGAGCATAGTAAATATCTGGACATTATGGCATGGAGCAATGGCTAGCAAGCAAGTCTCACACACTATTACAACGGTAGTTAGTTTGATCCTTGTTGAGTACCCTACACTTGAGGCCTTGTACCAGACTAAGCTAAGCTTATCAAATATCAACAATCTAAGGTCAATCAAGTGGAAGAAGAGGTTAAAAAATTTGTTCTCAGTGGTTGAAGAAAAATCATCTCAACTAAATGGGGAACATAATGTATATAGTTAGTGTAGAGAGAAGGCATTTGATTGTAGTAGTTTACTGGTTTAATAAAGTAAGAAAGGAATCATCAAAAATAGGTGAGACAATTCATGTATATCACATGACATGGAAGAGAGTGATAAACCATTGACAAAGAATTACTAATTCACAGAAAGTGGATTTGTACAAACATTGTTGCTGAGAATATTTGTTGAACCCTGCAAAGTTTTTCTCTGCAAAATATTTATTTTCTTTTGGCATATGGTGTAATATATTCTAAGTACACATTATCAGTTGCTGATTTGAATTTGGCCAAGGAATGCATATATAAATGCAAGCGATAAAGTATTTGTGCAGAGGTCCTTCTTTCCTGCTTTTTCGTGTGGTCAGAAACTTTGAGATAAGGATACCTTGTTTCCTGTTCAACCCAGATAATTTGAATTAAAGAAACCGTGTCCTTTGTTTGACCTCCCATTTTTAGATGCATCCATGCATTTGAATAGGACACTTTTTGGTTGTTTGGTCGGTCCTTAATATGTTAAATAACAATTTTCTCAGCTGTATCATGTTGGATTGATATGAAACTTGGTCCAGACCTTTAGTTGAACTATCCTCATCATCTTCCCCCTCCTCCCCCGCCTGCTACTATTACCACAACTAGTAATGCTAAATATCAATTTTCTCAGCTGTATCATATTGGATTCATATGAAACTTTGATTTGACATTAAGAAAACCTTGTCAACCTCTCTTTCTTTCTCCATCCCACATTCAAATGAAGTGTTGTGTTCTTTTTACTACTACCACAACAAAAGAAGATGACTGGCCACAGCACAACCTGTTTATATTACATTTGTGGCATAATCATCAAACTTATGTGTTTGTATTACAATGGGGAAGATTAGCCTCAAGCTATACTGTCACTGTACAAATTATCTTTGTTCATATTTATCATGTATTCCATCTTATAATGTCAATATGGCATTTAGAATGTTTCATTTTATTGTCGCTCAAGTACTTTTTCCTATGAAAAAGATTGAGTATTCAAGATGGACAAACCCACACAGAAAGGCAAATCAAATTGCTATTCAACAATAACATTTTTTTTTAAAAACCTCAGAAATCCATCATGAGACAAAGGGTAAAGGTGTGGTCATGGTTTATCTACACATAATGGTGAGAGAATTATAAATGTGACAATGGAAATAACTTATGGAAACTTCTGCCATAATCCAAAATATTGATCAAAGATAAACCACTTATGATCAAACTCCTTCTTGTTTGTGTTGTAAACACAGCGTTTCGGGCGATCCATTCTTCTGTGGTGTCCAGATCAATTCTGCAAACCATGCATCAAGATCAAGATGAAGAAGTGAAGAATTTTGCTGCCAGATTAAGTGGTCAAGCAGACATCTGCAAATGCATTGCCAAATGCTCATGAGGTCAAGATGTCAACTTTACTGAACAGATAGTCCGTAACACTCTCAAATGTGACTTCATGAATGAAATACAGCAAGACATACTTGGTCACGAGAACTAAGACCTCAACCTACTACACCTGTGCATCCAAACAGGGAACCACTGATGAGACCAAACAAGTGCCTCTCATATAATGATGAACCACAACCTCTGCCAACCAACGGATAACTAGGACAGGGTAATGAGCTGGTCACTGGAAAACAGGCAACCACTCAAGTCTACCACTGCTGCACTAGAACCACAGAACATTTCATCATGACCTTCAGTCGTTACTCAGGATCATCGATCCTTACAGTCAACACCACAAGTTAATGAAACTCAATAAATGCAAGACATGTCATCACTCCTGAGTAGGGTGGCCATCTCCAAACTTTCAAAAAGACGGACACTCTCACCCAGCTATGGTCTGCGGACCCTGGGAGTTCACAAAAGGTATTGCGGGGGGCATTTCCAAAAAGGAGGATATTGCAGACTGAAAAGAAGGACTTGGACATATTGACTCACTTGGACATGTTGTTAATAATGAGTTGTAAATATATAAAAGTTTTGTATAAAATATACAAAATACTTTGAAGAATTGTTGATTTGTCAAGTATCACTTTAATATATGAATGCGATTTTGTAGTAATTTTTGAATTCTGAACAAAATCAGCCTTTGGCAGACTGACTGACCCTCTCCCACTTGTTGACAATGTAACTCTACACTGCAGCTCATTAGCAGTGTTGACAATGGCAACAACATGTAATAAAAATACATTAACAGTTAACTTCCCACTATTCTAACTATATCTGAGGTAATTTGAATAAGTTTTTCAGTCTGACCTCAAAAAGGAGGACAAATTAACGTCCGGCACAACCTTGTGTTGGACAGAGGGCAGAGTGTTTAAAAGCTGGCCGCCGTCAACGTGAGAATTGAAAGTACCGACTAAGCTCAACCCCTCCGTCTGGGACCTAAAATAAACATTTTTTTAAACTGCAAATCATATATTTGAATCGTTCATCTCACCCTGCACTTGATAAATAAAGGGGAGGAAGGAGATAGACAATAATATATCATACTCTGTTAATAGTCAATGCGAGTTACTCCCCTTAAGCACTCCAAAATGGTGGATGGTAGTAACCACATGTTGATCATCATTCAATTCAATAAATGATGATATGGAGACATAATTGGAATCAATGAACTGATGAGAGTGCAATGTGCAAATGAGAAAGCACTAGTTGGGAATGTGTGAATAGAAAGCAGGGATCAATGCACAATAGAAATTTTAATATAGAAAGAATCAATACATATCAGTGCGGAGATTATTAAAATTGGTCTGCCAATCAGGGATCAATGAAGAGGAGAAAGATCACTGCAAAGATGAGAGTTCAATTCTCAAGTTCTTATAGATATAAGAAATCGATAAAAATGTCAGGAATCATTTAGAAACTTTTGCAAGAATGCTCAGGATAAAGGTCAAGGATCAATACAGAAATTATAAAAATCAATTGTGATCAGTGAAGAAATGATAGAGTAGTGTGAAACTCAAAGATTATCCTGAAAAACAATATGAAGACCAGAGATTAATGCAGCAAATATATAGGGTGGGCCATAAATTGCATAGGACTTTAAAATTCCATAAATCTTTTTCTAATTGTGTTTATTACAAAGTTTGAATTACAATATAAAATTTAAGGTTTAAATATATTTTTGAGTATGGAAAATTATGTCCTTCAAATGGTGCCCCCTGCCTCCTCGCAAAGTCTTGCTCTTTTGAGTGAATTTTCCATAACACAGCACAATAGATGAATGTTTGAAAAAAAAAAATCATTCAGGTGAAAAACCGATCAATTCTTAGAGAAATCTGTATTGAGAGAAATGAGCAATGAAGCCATTAGAGATCAATGCAGAGATCATTGCTAAAATCCCTTTGAATCCTGGCATCTAATAAAGCAATTAAAGATCAATGCTGACACCAAAAATCAATACAGATCAGAGTGATTCTTGAGAAGATCCATATGCAAAAGACATCTTGAATTAAGTAATGGGAGATTAATGCTATAATGAAAGTTAAATGAAGAGATTAGTATAAATAATCAATGAGTATATAAAATCATAAAGGTAGAAAGCATTTGTCAATACTGAAATCAAATATGGGTTCCAAGAGTAGTTCAGACTATTGATCTCATTCTTCTTGGCTGATCCATTCCTTGGCCTTCCTCAGGCATACAATTTATATGGAAAGAGTTGCGGGGAGGTGTCTTTTTTTCAAGTAGTGTTGGTATTTTCTTGAATTTATTATTAGATGAAACATTGTCAATTATTATTAATTTTGACTATTATTTCTTTCATCTTAATTTCAGTTGCTTTTT
>VCCN01005562.1:2181607-2192354 GCA_006491835.1 Architeuthis dux
ATTTTGTCTACATCAAATCAGGTACTTTTTGGAATATTGCAACATTTTGTCCCAAAAGCTGCTATAATGCCAAAAATTACGTTTTCAAAAGCTTTTCTTAATTTTGAAACATTTGAGTGAAAAACTGATTGTTTATAAAACAACTTGCTGAAATTACCCTGCTCACGTACAAATATTTGATTGTATCTTCAGTTTCCTCCCAAATTGAAAAATTGGAGTCTGAATTATTTAGGCCGAGGAAGCTACCTGTAGAAGGCCTGGATGAAGCAGTCTTTCAGTGGTACAAGCAACAGTAAGCTGAGTGAGTGCCAACCTAAGGTTTGGGATATTCAGCATGCTGCAGAGAAGCTGGCTGCTCGTTCAGGCCATGAGAATTTCAAGTGCAGTGATGGCTGGCTGTGGTGTTTTAGGAGGTGTCATGGCATTGTCAACAAAGCCATAACTGGAGAGATGCTGAATGCTGACACTGAAGCTGATTTCTTTCAAAGATGAACTGGACAATTGAACTGCCTTTGGATTTACCGAACAATGTTCATCAAATGCGGCGAATTACCAAACTTATTTCTTATTTACAGAACGAGGGGTAACCATCAGGTACAACAAACTTTTGGCTTTAACAACCATCCCCTCACCCCAATTAGTTTGTTGTAGCGAGGGTTTACTGTATTTAGTGGAAAAACTGATTTTTTGGAAAAATTGATCAAATTTAGTATCCCACATACACATGCAGAAATTTGACCAAACAAAATTACATAAAACCCAATTAACCCTTTTTCTCAAATTGCATATTTTGTTATTTTTGTTTGTAGCCAACATGATTATGTATTTGTCTTTTGTATTTGTGATAATAATTAGTATATATGAAAAAACATAGTGATCTTAAACAAAGATCTTTCATCTCAATAGAAATAATGGTATCATAGAGTATTATTTGAAGGTCTCAAATAGAAATAAATCAATAATGTGGAGATGATGAGATTGTACAATAAAAGGTATCAATTTCTGAAATCAATTTGTTAATCATGTCAGACCATAAGCAGAGAGTCTAAATAGGGTGTTAAAATTAGTTCATTAATTATTTAGACTAGCATCCTTTTGTTTGTTGTTTTGGTCTCTATGCATTTGACCTTCCTAGTGTAGTCTAAAACCCTGAGATGGAACATTGGTATGATTTGATGAATTGTTTATATCCTCATCTTTGTTATTGTGATCAATGTTTTGGTCGATACTTTATCTCATCTCTCTAATGTTGTCTGAAGTTCTGAGATGATGTGTTGTTATTTTGTGAATTATTCAGACTAGTATCCTCATTATTGTTTTGATCACTACATTGAAGCAGATATCTTTTCTGTTTGTGATGAAGTATTGTCATTATTCATTAAAATTTTCAGACAAGTATCATGTTCTGAATTTTGACGAAAACAATGATCAAAATAACCAAGACGAAGATACTAGTTGAAATAATTCATGGAATACTGACAATACTTCATCTCAGAATTTCAAACAACACTAGGTAAATTAGAGTAAATATTGATTGGAAACAAAGATGAAGATATTAGTCTAAATAATTCACGGAATAAGGACAATAATACATCTCAAAACATTAGACAACACTCTTGTGCCAACTTCAATAGGGATACATAGCAAGTCTTTAATTCTAAATATTAGTCAAATCTCTATAAGCAGGGCTGCCAAAAGACATTTATCAAACATACCAATATTATATATATAAAATCTTTCAAAAATGTACCAAATCCATAGTATTCTTTTTCTTTCATATTATACTGTTACTTTTCTTTCGTCTTATTACAAAGATCTTGTGATGGGACCCATTTGGTACAGTCTGTTCTTTCTAGGAAACCTTTTGAGAGTATTAGGGCATTTAAGGTTTTGATTTTAAAAGGGGCACAATTTTTTACTTCAATGTTGTTCAATAAAGGAGATATTCTCTCTGCTGCAGCTGAAGAGCTGGACAATTAAATGAGATTCAACATCAAAGATGACAATGTAGGAAATCAGGAATTTAACAAGAAATCTATGGTAAAATACAAAGTAAAAAAAAATATTTTGTCCAACAATGTAAAACATACCAAATATTTTGAGTGTGGTACCAAACGTGCCAACAAATGTTGAAAGTACCGAATTTTGTATGAACATACCAACTTTAGCACACCCTGTCTACAAGTGTAATGTCTGAGATTATTACCACATTTTCTTATCTTTAGAGTTACATGTCTTGAAAAGTTCATAACCTTTTATTAAGTGAATGACATAATTGTGGCTTACCCAGTTGGAGAAACTCCAAAGGAGCCCCTTCCTGTAACACTGCTTAGCCGAGATTTCAGGGGGCTTGAAGGTAATGAATGCCTTTTCCGCTTGTCTATCAAGCTTTTGTCATCATCTGTAAAATCTGTGATTTCTTCATCAATTTGTACATCTTCAAAGCCTCCCTTCTGCCATATACCTACTGAGCCATCTGGAGCATTGTAGGTCAGTTCAAAATCAACTTTAGTCTGTAAAAGAAAAGAAATGAGAAGATTAAAAATAAACATCAGCCATTCCGTAGTATGTCCAGTAGCACTGACACAGTTATATATGAGTCCAAAAAGACACCACCCTCAGCCCCAATTTTTGCGAAGAAAAGCATTTTTTCAAAAAAACAATTATTTAAAAAAAAAAGATTTTAAAATATTTCTGTGTCTCCAATAATCTTCATGGGAGCCTTCATGGAGTCATATAGGCTAATTTTAGTAAAAGCCTTTTGGAAAATGGTCTGAATTTATTAAGAAGCACAAGGCCAAATAGGGGAAAAATGAGTGAAGATTGTGTTACATAAGTCTTTCAATTGGGGAGGGCTTGCTTGCCTAAATAGATCTCAGGATTGAGTTTATGAGTATTCCTGTAGAGAACAATGATTCTGATCAGTTGTGCAATACTAAAAAAGTGATGGTACACAGGACTGTCAATAAAAAATAAAGCGCTGACACAAGATTAAAACAGTCCCCCCAAAAAAGAAACCCCCAAAATTCCATTTAATTTCCAAAAATAAAAAAAAACATTTTTAGGAGATGTCTCAGTACTCATGTGAAAAGGTAAGAATACCTTGCCACCTTGCTAGTTGTTTTGTTAGGTCATTGATCATGGCTACAGTGATTCAATATATGTATGTAGTTCACTTTCTAAGAATCTATTATTTATTATAATTAAAAGTGCAAGAAAATCCTGTGAAAATTCTATTGTGCACATTAGTCATTTCGGAATAATGCTTTAATAATAAAGAAAAAGAACAATCAAATTTATGCCTTTAAATAACAGCTTATCCAAATTTATTATGATGATAAAAAATGCCTCACTGTGGCCTTGTGCCAGACTAAGCCAAGCTTACTAAATATCTACATTCAGGTGCCTTTGCCATTGAGTAATGGTTAGCAGGCTAGTCTTACAAGATATTGTTAGTGCATTGAATTTGGTCTTTATTTAGGCCTTGTTCTGTAACTGACCATTTTCTAATAGATATTTCATCTAGTAATACTGATTTTTCTAATATCTGATCATATAAGAGGTGATGGCAATTAAAGTAAAAGTTCATAGAGAGAGATACATATAAGTTATATGTATCTCTCTCTGTGAACTTTTACAGAACAAGGCCTAAATAAAGACCACCTCTTCTTAAGTGCAAGCTGCAGGCTAATCAACCAACCTACATTCTCTAACCTTAAACTCAGTCTGGACGTCTGGCTCATTCCACTATCTCTTAACTCTGGAGTCATATAGGCCAATTTTAGTAAAAGCTTTTTGGAAAATGATCTACATTTACTAAGAAGCACAAGGCTAAATAGGGGTAAAATGAGCGAAGATTGTGTTACACAAGTTTTCCAATTGGGGAGGGCTTGCTTGCCTAAATAGATCTCAGGATTGAGTTTATAAGTATTCCTATAGAGAACAATGATTCTGATCAGTGGTGCAATGCTAAAAAAAGAAGTGAGGGAACACAGGTCTGCCAACGCTCTTGCTCTTCAAGCCCACCCCACCCCCAGGAATATCAATAAAATTTAACCAATTTAACATTTTGAGGCCATATAGGAAGAGTATTTGGACATATGCTGGCTAATTCTTCTTAGTGAATTGTTCAAACAGAGATATTTAGTAGTATATAGTGAGGGAACATGGTCCCCCCCCCCCCCCCCCCAAGTAAGAGATCACCATTCCCACGCGTTTCCACAGCACTACTCCACTGATTCTGATGAAATAAAAGATCCGATGGACGGCATCTATTTTACCAATTAATTAGTATACATTGAAAATTCGACACCTGCTGTTCATTTGGCATTGACATTATAATAAAGGATGAATAGCTGTAATCATAGCAGTGGATATTAACTGACGGCCACAGCAATCACCTACTTGAATTTCACTGTTCGTTCTTGGTGACCTTCATAGTTCATATGTCAATGCTCAGCTCATATCTCAGTTTAGGGTTTGAGTTCAAGACTCACCAGGAGAAATTTCTTTTCTCTGTTTCCCAGTTGTTCTGTCCTTTTTTCCACTCCTCTCCATGAAGAAAGGTTTTACAATGATAAATAAAATATAACAATGAAAAGATACTAATTAAGTACCTACTGATGGAAGCTGAAAATTTCAATTAGACAAATTAAAATGAATATCTGTCAAATTTAATGTTTTGTCCAGAGCAATCTAATTTACTCACATTCACAATACAGTAACCTCTATTATTAATTAGAAACAGTCAACCAAAACCGTCAACATAGGCTTCTTCAGTTTTCAAGTTGGTCTAGCTGGCTATGTATGTATAAATGCATACAGGCTGCACCAATGGAACTAGAGGGCCGAAAGTTTCAACATTTACTCCTTATTTTGTCTAGAAAAAAAAACATTGTTTTTTGAAAATTCCCCCCCAAAAGGTTTTTAGTGGTGGGTTCGATTTGCTATGTATATTTATGCTAAATTGATCACTAGTTTGTGTCCAGCAGCTTTCATGTTTGTTTTTTTGAAAATTCAAACTCTTTTAGTGATCACTGCCCAGCAGAATTCGAGAGAAGTAATTTATTCATTGATCACCCCCTTTTCCAATTTTTTAATTGATCAGCCTCAACACAGCATGCTGCCAAAAAACGTTGGTCACTTGATGGTTTTTATTGAGTGACTAACCAGACCTGTTAATTTTTTACTAATATTTCTTTCTTCTTATTTCTAGTGCTTTTTATTGTGATTCTCAGATCATCATTCTATGGTTGTTAGTAAGCAGCATGGTACGAAAATAAAAATTAATGCTCTGCCAAGATTTGAACTCGCATACATTTTTCCTCAAGAAGCCAGTTTGTCCGTGGTAGCTGCCAGAGAATTATTCTTCATTTCCGATTCACACTCCTTACAAATGACCGTAGGATGACGGTCAGAGAGTTGCAGTAAAATGCAACAGAAATAAGATGGAAGAAATACTAATCAAAATTAATTAATAATAACTAACAATGCTTCATCTTAGAAATTCAAATAATATTACAATTGAAACTGCTAGGTCTGTAAACAGAAACTTCCATTGGCATTGGTTATTTAGTCTTCTCCAAGTTTCATGATGTTAATAAAGTTATATAATTTTTCCAGATGGGTAAAAATATTTTAAAGCCTCATTTTTAATATTACCATGTGCTATCATGGTAATATTACCATGTGCTATCATGGTAATATTACCATGTGCTATCATGGTAATAATCAACTCAAGCCTGTGTCATGGCTGAAATAGGTTTGTATTTCCCATTAGTACTTGAGGAAGAGGGTGCAGCCACTATAATGGCTCCCTGCAAAACAGACTGAATGCTATTTTAGCCTTGTTTTTTAAAAATCAAAAAATAGGCGTAAAGTGAACTTTCAAAAAATGAGGGATACCTGTAATTTCGATAAAAAAAATGAAAAAAAAATACATGTATTTAAAAAAAAGACAATTATATTTTGAATAACCCTTCAATACAGGAAGTTAATACTGGATGCTGGGCAATGCCCTTCTCCTTACATGTTCTAAATGAAAAAGCTTACAAAAGCTGTCCTTCTAAATCGATACATTTTCAATTTGTCAGCACAAAATTATCACTCAGACAAATTGATAGCCTGAGGCAGGGTGAGAAAGAAAAAAAAAGAAATACAATGACAAAAACCTTTGGGTTGCATATGCTGGTAATGGCCTTTACAAAACAGAATAAATGTGCATATATTCTGCAGAGAATAATGATCAGAGACATGTTGAGTGTAACAGTAGGACAAGTACAGCAGTCCCTACAATTTTGTGGATTTGAATATTTTCACAAACTGGGGTCTGCGGACCGGAGGGAGGGGGGTCCATGGACATGGGGAGTTGATTATGTGGACTTTTTCAAAAGCTGGGCGTTTGTGGGAAAATTCATACAAATAAAAGGGATCCTTTGCAATGAAACAACTGAACTAAATGGGAGTTACTCTCACTGACTTTTGACAACAGAGTGACATGTGTTGAAAAAAATGACCAAAATTTGTAATCTATCAATTTTATTATAATCTTTGTGTTATCAATTAGAACAAGACTGGCTGCTTCTGGGTCAAACTCCACTCTGACTGCATTGGTGCAGCCTGTAGACGTAATACATACAGAGATAGAAAAACACAACTATTTCAGCCACTCTTCCAATTGATTACAAAACAATAAACTGATTTCCCTACTTATTGAGTGGGGTGAGTATGCAACATTTCAAGTTTCTTCTATGAATGGTTAGGGGTGTACATGTGACATGACACATTAATAGATAAAAAAACATTTCAGCCACTAGGCCGAACTTAAAAAAAAAAAAAGATTTGTTTTCCCTACTCATTGAGGTGTGTTTGTGCATGCACAATTTCTATTTTCCCTAATGAATGATTAGGGCTATACATGTGACAGATACATAGATAAAAAACGCAACTATTTCAGTCACTAAGCCGACTTTTCAAGAA
The DNA here is from genome assembly GCA_006491835.1 of Architeuthis dux. Lineage (NCBI taxonomy): Eukaryota > Metazoa > Mollusca > Cephalopoda > Oegopsida > Architeuthidae > Architeuthis > Architeuthis dux. Next base: position 2,188,586 of record VCCN01005562.1, read on the forward strand.
ACAAAAATAACTGTTTTCCCTACTCATTGAGGAGAGTGCGTGTGCAAAATTTCAAGTTTCTTCTATGGACAGTTGGGATTGAGAAGTTCAATGATGCATCCACCATCCGTACTAGTAGAAGAAGGAGGAGAAGGTAGAATAAGAATAAGAGGAAGATGGTTCTCCCGGGAGTCTGGACCAAGTTTCATATCAATCCAACATGATACAGATGATAAAATTGATATTTAACATTACTAGTTGTGGTAGTAGTAGCAGGAGGAGGAAGGGAAGTTGGAAGAGGAAGATATGGATGGTTCTCCCAGAGGTCTGGACCAAGTTTCATATTAATCCAACATGATACGGCTGAGAAAATTGATATTTAGCTGAATGACTGGCCGAAAAGTGTCTTTTTGAGATGCGTTGGACGCATCTAAAAGAAGAAGAAGTAATGAATTCTAATTTAAAAAATCTGGTTATTGACATCAGATAATTCAATCTAACATCCATAGCTTTTCATTTTCTCTTTTCATTAATTTAATATTTGTTACCGTATTTACTCAATGCGATTTCAAATATACTGAGAACCCCAACTTTTTGTAGCTTAAAAACCAGATATACATTTTATCTTCTTATCACTGATAATTTAAAAACACTTAACACAAAAACTAAAACACAAACACTAAAACTGACATGGTTCCTGCTCTTGCTCAGTAACTTTTGGTTTTAATTTACCTAAAGATCTAAATTCTGTATATTTGTTACCATGATACAGCAAAAATGTTACCCGTTATTTTTGACAGGTTTTATGCTAGTTAAATAATAATAATCATAAAACCATCTGCAAGTGGTTATAAACCAGCAGTTCCCAACCTGGGGTCCACAAAGGTATTACTGGAGGTCTGTGAGCTTATTGAGTAGACAGACCTTTCAAAAACCTGGTGTGATTGATTGATTGATTGATTGATTTGTTTAGCGCCATATCAATCCTTGATGGGTCATTTAATGCTGAAATCAATTTAAAATTCTGAAAGTCAGAGGTTTTTTGTTTGTTTTTTTAAATAGATTCTTCCGACTTTGAAAGGTTATATATATATTTTTTAACTAGAGTCTTGCAATTTTGTTGAAAGAACAGGTGGCTCCTGTTTGGGAGTGGGGGTCTTACTCCTCTGCAGAGGATGCAGACAGTGTATTCTAGGCCCCAGCTGACATGGCCATCAAAAGCCTGGGGTCTGTGGAAAAATTCATTTAAATAAAAGGGATCCTTGGTAATGAAAAGATTGGGAACCACTGCTATAAACAAATGTTATCAATGACGATAATAATATTAATAATAACTTAAGCTTATCACTCCAGTTGAGAAAAAGATGATTAGAAAGCAGGTTAAAAAGTGCAAGAGTTTCATACCCTCCATCGTATAACAGCTACTGTTAATTTACATCAAAGATGCCACAAAAGGACTTTAATATAGACCAGTGCTTCTTAAACTATTTCAGCATCATTCACCCTCAAGTTTTTATCAAAATATTTCATTCACGATTAAATTTTCTTATGTTTTTCATCTTATTCTCCCTTGTGTATAATTTTATACAAAATTCATTTTGTAACAGGAGGTCTCCTCTAAAAGGTTACATTACAGTGAATTTGGGAAATATCTGCATCTTTGAAATTAGAAAATCATAAGCAGAGAAAAGAAAAAGATTAGATTTCCATTTGCCATTAAAAAACAATAAGAGTTTACTAACCACATTAATGGTTATTTTTTTTTCAAGTATAGAATAAATATAAGTACCCGAGTAAATTAATTCATTCAACCTTCATTCATACCTCTGTTTTCATTCACTTGCAAAATAATTTCATCCAGCCTCAGGTGAATCATTCACCAGTTTAAGAAGCACTGATATAGACACATAATTGCAACACTTATATACACCTTTCATGGGCATCTGCTGTGTGTGTGTGGGGGGGGGGACCAAAGGGGGCATTGCCCACTCTGGATCCTCTTACCTAGGGTGAAGGGGTTTGAAAGTTGGAACCTTATAGTCAATAAAGGATAATGATGCAGTACAATTGTTTTATGTAACCCCAACTTAATGTACCCATATAAAAAGATGGTATTATTATTTGTTGGTAACAGGGTTCATGTTAAGATATATTCCGAATATTTCATTTTGCCCCCGCCCCCTCCGGAAATATATCCTTTTGCAATATCCCCACCCTGAAAATGTGGCAGTATGACTCCTCTGTGTGGCTATTTGCATGGTCTGGTACATCAGATTTGTTTCACACTTATTAGTGAATCTTCAGGTGGAAAATGATCTTAAAAAATTATACCTGGTCTTACATATACCCTGATTTATTATTCCGTTAAAATATTATACCAACATTCTTAAATTTGAATTTCAGAATTATGTCAACGGTTGGTCTTGGTTGTTTTTTTAAAAAAATCATATCCTGTGGTTATGTATATATATGCACAAAATTTATATAGTTATTTATTAACAATAGCTTAGTTAAGCCACAAGACCACGTCTATGGAACACTCAGGGAAGATCAAATTCATTACTTAGAAATAATGATCTGTGAAACAAGATTACTAACCATTACACCATGATGAGGTATCTTGTGCAAAATCTATGCACGTTTGTGAGGTTATTTTCTATAATTAGCTTAGTTTGCCACAAGACTACAATAGTGGGGAGCCCAGTGAGGATAAAACTCCCTACATTAGTCAGTTGGTCTATGAGAGGCGTTTGCTCAATAATACACTACTGTAGGTGATCTTTATGAGTGTGAGTTAATGTGGAGGATCCATAATGTTATGGGGCTGCTTTGCTGCCTCTGATACTGGAGGCCTTATCCAAGGAATCATGAAATCAGAGGAATTTTAAAGCAAAATGGGGAATTTTAAAGCAAAATGTGCTGCCCAGTCTAAGAAAACTAGGTTTGGTCCAAAGATCATGAGTGCTCCAGCATGACAAAAAACTAAAGGACACGTCCAAAAGCACACCAGAATGGTTGAAAAGGTTAATATGAACTGCTTTAAACTGGCCAGCAATGAGTCCTAATCTCTATCCCTTTGAAAATCTTTGGAGAAAGCAAACATCTGGAGTCATGTCTTCAATGCGTAACCATACACCACAGGAATGCTGCAAACATTCAAGAGCTTGAACAAATTACAAAGGAAGAGTGGTAGAAACTACCAGCTGACAAGTGCAAGAAGCTTATAGATGATTGCAAGAAACGTTTGGAGTCAGTCATTAGAGCGTGAAATCAAATATAAAGGAAGGGTGCAAATATTACTGTCCAGGTCATATTTTCGATTTCTTCATTGAAATTAGTACATGTAAGTTGAAAAAGAAAATTATGGATCACAGAATGCAATTTTCAATGTGATCGTCGGCTGTTGACTTGGAAAGAAAAAAATGCCAAACGCACTACACCCACATTCATTCTAGCACGTGTAGCTCAAATAGTAACACACATGGCATGGTGCAGTTTATTTTATATGAAAGATCACGGTCACTGTTAAACAACATAACAGTAGCGAGCACGCTAAAATGTCTCATTGGTGCACTGTTTGAACAGTTCGGTTTCTTTATGAACTGCCCTCGTGTATATACACACACACACACACACTCATTGAGTTTAATCATAACTGGGTGTTCTGCTATTGTTGCTTTGTGCCAAACTAAATCAAGCTTATTAAAAATCTATGGTACCGGTCATTGAGTGGTGGTTAACAAGTTAATCTTGTAGATCATTTGCTAGTGCTAGAGGTTGATCTGCACTA
>VCCN01005562.1:2197372-2209632 GCA_006491835.1 Architeuthis dux
CGGACTATAACGGATATATTTGATCTTCTAGTAGCTCAGTCGGAAGAGCAGTGCCATACATAGGCAGCTTCCTATGGTAAAAGAGACAAGAGTTCGAGTCTCGCCTGGGGCTTATTCTTTATTCCCGATCTGTGCTGTTTACTCACTACCGTAGACTGATTGTCTGAGTAAGTTGTGATAAAAAGCAACTAAAAAATTACTAGTCAAAAATTAATAATGGTTAAAATAACTAACAATACCAAATAAACCTAAATTAAGAATTTCTTCATCAGTTCTTTAGGCTCTAAAACTGTTAATGTTGTTTTCGTCTACAATTGATTTTGATCTTTTTTTTCTCTTGGAAATGGTTGAGATAAATAGAAATGGACACGACACATTTTAAATTCCGTTTATTTATTTTTTGTTTTGTTGTTGATTTCTGAAGTTTAGTAAGGTGACCAACGTCTTTACACTTCGAAGACCGCAAGTTGACAAAAGTAATTTTGTTATCCATATAGGATCAAAATGGCATCTCTTGACAGCAACCTAAAATTGTCAGCACCTTAACATTGGCACTCAAGTTCAATTTACTTTTGGACCAATCAAAGAAATTGCTGAGACAATTTTGAAACAATAAATAGCACACATCTGCCTAATAAGTCGTAGTGACAACAATCATTGATTTCTTTTACAAGATATTCCCCATACTTCTCCATTACACGCATGAACACCTCTCATATCAACTCACTAAATACACACATACACAATGTAGCGATACAAATATTAGCTCATCAAAGCAGCCATCCATTCAACTATTCATCAATACACAACTTACAAACATTCATCAAGAACCAAAAACTTTAATTGAGGTTAAAGAACAATAATCACTCAATAGAAACCAACCTCTTTTGGCAGCATGCCGTGTTGGGGGTAATCAGTTAGAAAAATTGGAAATGGAGGTGATCAATGAATAAGTTACTTCTCTCGCATTTTGTTGGGCAGTTATTACTAAAAGAAGTTTGAATTTTCAACAAAAAAAAACAAGTGAGAATGCAGCTGGACACAAACTAAGGGATCAATGCAGCAAAAGCTTACAATGTAGATTGTCAGCCCTCTAGCTCAATTGGTTTGGCCCGTATGCATGATACATACATAGCCAGCTAGTAAGACCAACTTAAAAACTGAAGAAACATATAGTGACAGTCTTGGTTGACGGTTTCTAATAAGCACTCATTAACAAACAAACTCAACTCTTATACTTCACATCAAACTATAGAACTTTTAACATGATATCTGAACTCTAAATTATAAGTTTATACTACCTATCAATGTACAAATAGAATAAACCAAAATGTTATTGTTATACTTTAAAACATATCTTCTCTCTTCTATTTCTCTTGTTTACCTCTGCCAATAAAGTTGGAGAGGTACAGTATCGCCCATAAATAAGTACACCCCTACCACTATTGTATAGAAATGTAATTGAAACTCTGTTGCCAAAAATATGAATATGTTGCCGTCCAAAGATGAGTACACCACTACGAAAAAATATTTTTGGCAACAGAAATTCAATGCTGTAGGGTTTGGTCATAAATGATACCTGATAATATCCGTTTTCATTGTGTAATGTTCCACTGGAAATAATAAAATCCTGCTATGTTTGGTTTAGAAGAAAATTAACTTTCTATAAAAAGTGGTATGGGAGTACTTATTTATGGGCGATATTGTATATGTATTCGGTCAAGATATCTGCGAAGGTACTCAATTGATTGCAATGGGATTTTGTGGAAGGGTGGGCGATGGGATAAGGAAGAAGTGATTAATTTTTTCAGGAATTCTTTTTTGATTGAGAGATATTTTCCCGTTTTTCCCTCCATATATTTATATATACGCTCATGTCTGTCCGCACGATATCTCGAAAAGTTCTGATTTTTTTTTTGAAGAGTGGACAATAAGCTACGTAAGAAGTGATTAAATTGTGGCTCGGATCCATGCAAAATTACCTCCCTTCCGTCGTAATTATATGTCCACACCACATAATATCGCTATAATTTAATGTCTGTCCACACGATATCTCCCAAAGTTCCCAATTAATTTCTATTTTGGAGAGGGTGGGTAAAGGGCTACGGAAGAAGTGATTACATTTGGGGGCGGATCCATGCACAATTACTTTCCATGTCAATGGCGTTGGTAGAGGTATGCGCTCTCAGTGATTTTGTTTGATATCATGTCATATTAATGCTTTTATCTCCAGCAAAACCCTCGCTTGTCAACAGAAACTTGATGCTATACCAATGCTAACTACAGTGGACAAAGGAAGCTGAAATAACTTAGAAGATACCTCTTCTCACACACCTCAGATGTCTACTTTTGAAAATATATTTATTTCCAATAAGCCTCAACCTAACCAGATTCATTATTATTACCAAACAACAATTCTATTGGGAATTGTGATCTTCTAAATCTGGAATCAGAAGCAAAGACGTAAAATCCCTCTATAAGTAGTTGTAATATTATCTTGATTTTATTTTTGTATTAGATGAAGCATTGTCAACCATCTTTAATATTTTTACTAGTATCTTTTTCATCTTAATTTTAGTAGTCTACTTAGACTGAGTCTATGGCAGTGAGTAAACAGCGCAGATCAGAAATGAAGAATAAGCTCTAGGTGAGGCTTGAACTCACGTCCCTTTTACCTTGGGAAGCCTCTCTATGTACAACTTCTCTGTTGATCAAGCTACCAGATCAAATCTAACCCTGAAACCTATACTTTCCCCAGATTGCTTGGCGCCATATTTGATACTAAAACACTTTATTTACGATCTGCACTGTTGTCAAATTATAAAAATAGTAAAACAAATTAATAGTTCCTCTATAAGGTTCTTCCTGATTACCTCTAAATGGGTTTCAATCTGGCAGGTGATCTGGAAATACAAAACTGATGTTACCAGAAGAAACATTTTGCCGACAAATCCCAGAATAAAGAACTTGCCATATTGTCTAAAACTTTGGAAAGAGACATCAACATTCTTAGCTTTGTTTGGACAATTGACCTCCTTCGTGTTGTTACCACAATGTTTTGGCCGATACATTCTACAGCATTAAGTGTACACTCCTTACGTTCCTACAGACAAGATAGAAATCGATTGACCATTTTCTGCCACTTTCTTGTCTGTGGGAAAGAGACCTTTCCCTTTCCTTATGGATTGTACACCTGAAGAAGGCTGCAGAATGGATCGGCCGAAATGTTACGGTAAAAAACGTTAACAACACAAAGAAGGAATTCAGTTGTCCAAATAGCAGTTTAGAACCTGGCATATGTTAGGTTATGTTTGGTTTACAGTTTATAGTATGTTAACTTGGTTAAAAAAAAATAAATGAAACACAATAGATTAGAACCTTGCAAGAAAAAAAGCAATACATTTTGACAGGAGGTGGCTGTCCTGCTGGACTCTGGAAAATAATTTGTGCATACATATTTGATGCTTTAATGGAATTATGATAGCTGTTTTAGGATATCATTAGATAATGTTATTGCTATGTGTTTATTTCTTCATATTTTGCACCCTTTCGGAATTATGTTTATTTGTAGAAACTCACCTTTTTAGTACATTCACTTTGTGTGTACATTCACACACACACACATTATATATATTATATATATAATCAGCCAATGTTACCACTATGATGGGTCGAGACTAAGTTAAAATCCCAAAAGAGTTTTATTAGCTTAAAAGGATCTTGGCACGCTAACGCTCTGGCCAATCAGAGCTCAGCACAAAACTATATACATATTTCAACCAATCACTGTGCCTAGCTGTGTCTGGGATCTATGTTGTTATTATATAAAGAGAGCCCAAATAGATAAACATGAATTCTACTGGGAAGAACTCACAAACACACATCCCTGAGAGACTCAATTATAGGTGTCTGCATCGCCCAACCTACATATGACCTCTCACTAATTAGTCTGTGCAAATAAAGTTATGATTGGACTCTCACCAACCTATTGTACTGACCTCTGTCAATGACACCTGATACGTAGTTATCAGGTGAATATTTATCTGGAACTTTCACTGTATAATGTTCGATCTATGTGATTAATATTCACCACTGAATTAAGCGCATTGACAAGCAAGGATATTATGTTGAAAAAAAAAAAGATTATTATCAAGAGTGAATTTAATTTTTCGAAGTCGACAGAATATTCTATGAAAACAAATGCACGCACAAACACATACAATACACAGGTCTAGTTAGTCACTCAATAGAAACCTTCATGCGACCAGTGTCTTTTGGCAGTATGCCGTGTTGGGGTGATCAAGCAAAAAATTTGAAAAAGGGATTATCAACGAATCAGTTACTTATCTCGCCTTTTGTTGGGCAGTGATCACTAAAAACAAGCATGAATGCTACCGGACACAAATCAGGGACTAATCAAGGCAAAAACTTACATTGCAAATTGACCCCCACCTAACCACTAAAAACCTATTTAGATGGGAAGCGTTTTTTCTAGAATATAATAAGGAGTACATGTTTAAATCTTCATCCTTCTAGCTCTATTGGTGCGGCCTGTACGCGTGAAACAGACCAACTATGTTGACAGTTTTGCTTGAGGGTTTCTAGTTGTAGAAGAGTACACCTGAAATGTCATGAATTGTAAATGGAAATATATAATGCATTTCTGACTGGAAACTTGTCCTACAGTTACAAGCTAAGTGAATTGTGTAACACAAAATGAAATTGAAAATTTCCCTTTCATATGAAATGGTCTATTCAATGCCATTCCTTATTTAATCAATTTCTATTGAATGCAGTTGAAAGGAAAATTAGCAGCAATCAAATATTAATGACAATCTTAGAATCTGTACAATGGAAAACATATTTGCCTTCACGAACATCAGTCATTGAAGGAATTCTCTTAAAAGCCGCCCTTTGTATAATGTTACGGAATTATATTTCAAACAATCTTTCCCTGAAGCCAATATCCAGGCCGTAAATCAAGCTGATGAAACTTGGTCCGTGAGTAAGCACTCAGTTGTCTACCAGACACAATGCTGCTCAAAACAATATACGACAGGTCTGCTTAGTCACTCAATAGAAACCTCCATGTTACCAACATCTTTTGGCAGCATGCCGTGTTGGGGGTGATCACTTAAAAAAGGCGGTAACGATTAAATAAGTTACTTCTTTCACCTTTTTTTTCCCAAATTTTCAAAAAACAAGCGTGCACAAACTAGGGATCAATTTAGCATAAACTTACATTGTAAATTGAACTCCCTACTAAAAACCTATGTCGTTTTTTCTAGACATAATAAGGAGTAAATGTTTCAGCCCTCTAAGCTCCATTTGTGTGGCCTGTACGCGTGATACATACTTAGCCAGTAAACCAGCCGGACCGACTTGAAAACCGAAGAAACCTATTTCTACAGTTTTGTTTGATGGTTTCTAATACAGGTCTAGTTAGTCTTCAAAAGTTTTCAAAAAAGCGTGAATGCTGCCGGACACAAGCTAAAGGACAAATTTAGCATAAACTTACATTGCAAACTGACCCCCCCCCACACACACTTATTTTCCAAAAACAAAAAAACGTTTTTTCTAGACATAAAGAGTAAATGTTTAAATTTTCCGCCCTCCAGCTCCATTGGTGCGGCCTGTACGCGCGATACATAGCCAGTCAGACCGACTTGAAAACTGAAGAAACCTATGTTGATGGTTGCTAATACAATTAGTTGTCTAAATGACAATATGCAACCCGGCACAGATACAGTTAGACCTTTAGAAGTGAATGCGACTTTCTTCTACTAAACAGTAAACACTGACACAAGTCAAACAAAATTCTACACATCAACCTTACTCACATTCACAAATGTACACTTCGGGCATGGAACATTCTACTTCTGAATGAACTTTGAAAGACATATCCAGTAAGTCTATTCAACAAACTCCTTTTCTATTACACATTCCTAAAAAACATTTCTGAAAGACATGCAAACACAAATACAAAACAGAGGTAAATAACAACTTTAATGTACGAACGTATGAACTTTAACGACAAAAACATAGTGAATATATATATATGCTCTTTTTCTTTTACGTCTGTCAATGAAGTTGAAGAGGTATATGTATTTGGTTGCGTCTTTCTGTCTGTCCACTCCAAAAGTACTCAATCGATTTCTATGACATTTTGTGGAAGGGTGGGCAATGGGGTAAATAAGAGGTAGTTAATGTTTTGGACATATTCTTCTTCCATTGAGTGATATGTTTCCGTTATTCCCCCCCAAAAAAACATTCATGTATATGCTCATGAATGTCCACACGATATCTCCAAAACTTCTCAATGAATTGCAATGAGATTTTGTAGAGGAGTGAACAATAGGCTATGGAAGGACTGATCAAATTCTGGAGCGGATCCATGGACATTTACCCACCTATGTCGTAGTTATATGTCCAAACCGCATAATATCGCTGTAGCAGTCACTTTACTAAAAATAGTTAAATACGAAAATATAGTTTCGAACATCGGGATGGTTTTATCACCACCACCAGCCTGAATACAATGAAATACGAAACTAAACATAGTTCCCCTTTTCCCGTGACGTCAGCACTACTATAAGGCATCGGGTAACCCAGTCTCTTTGCTCATTTCTGGCCCTGGCGTTTTAACAACCAGTGGCAGAGCCCGTGTCATCAATGACACGTAAATCTTTTCCTTTCTTTTCACCTTGACCCATTGCTTAGAATGCCGTCCTGATTTCTTAAACCAGTAACTCTCCTCTTTGGTCAACTCCTTCTACATTTCCTTTTGCCCAGATCAGAAATAAAGGCCTCAAATATATGTAATAAAATGCACTCTGTGTTCGTGTGTTCGCGAGCGTATGTGACCAAAGCCTGGATTTTTGAAGCTGTTTAGAAGAGTTGGGATCGGACAGACAGGCAACAGGTCAACAAAGGAAGAAGCTTCTCTCTTCGCCCTGACGGGTGAAGGAAGGAGGGAGGGGGTAGGAGGAGGAATCCAGGCACCCTGACCTTTGAACTGCTAGAACCACAGTCCACCCTGCAGTACAGAAACTCGTTTAGGATTATAACTGAAGCAGAATTCGATGCCTCAAAGTGATCCACGAACCGGCCCGGAATCTAAGCCGTCGGCCGGAATAAAGATCCTGAATTTTGTTGTCTTTCTCTCCCGCCACGTGGGCGAGCCTTTTCTCCGAGTTTATTTCTCTCCACAGAAATTTCAGCACCCGTCAACCCGCAGACCCGGAACGAGACGTCTTCATCTTCTCTTTCATCCTCTCATATCGGCGAGAAGAAACACAGATCGGCATAATACTACATATAGGCCCCGGTGATTAGATGACCAGAGATCACTTCTATAGTTTCGACACACCAGATTAGAGGCTGAATGCCTTAAAATATTCTTTTTGAATACGCCGGTTTAGCTCTTCCGTCATTTACCTTCTCCTAACACTGATTTTCTTGTCTTGGTCACAATATATCTAGATTCGACCATAACCATATATTTCGGTTCAACTATAACCATCTCCGTATCAAGACAAAACACTTTCAGTTCATGGAAGCTACAAGTGACAGAATAATCTCTTTATGCTTAACTCTTTTTATGCGTACGCTCGTTCTTTAAACTTCTCTTTATATGTTGTACCCTTTTCCATACATGTATGTACACTTTTTATTAAAATGTATTGTTTATTAAACGCCATGTTAATTTGTACCTTTACGTTTTGATTTTCTTATCCGAATTGGATATTTTCTCTTTGTGTCTTTCGGTCAAGTGTGTCAATATTGCCATTTTCAAAATGGACGCTTTTTCTCGTATTTTGGGCGCGCCATTCAAACATGTCGTTTCCGGCATGTTTGAACTACGTAATGACTTCACTATCTTTCAGCCAATTGGAGACCTCCCTTTCAAACAAGGGATTTTCCGCCCGACCGCTTGCTTCGACTAAACAAGCAATGGCTACTTTCAATTATTACTAACACTGACCACACATTATTAATATGACTACTGCTAATTATTTTAATTCTTTTTACCCATTCACTTCCTTTCCCCCCAACATCGCCAAAATATCTCAATAAATATCTCCTAAAGTTCTGTATGAATTTTTATGGGCTTTGGAATAAGTGATTAAATTTTGTGGCGCATCCATGTACAATTACTTCGCCCGACAATGGCGTTGGCAGAGGTATGCGCTCTCTGAGTGCTTTCTAGTTATTAACTGTGAATTATGAAATTTAATTTGTAGTAGATTTCTGCTTAGAAGATTCCTTGGGTTAGATGCTTATTTGATTTAGAACCTAATTATAGTTCCACAGACTTGTATGGAGTTCAAAAAAAAGCAAAACGCTTCCTTTAAGAAAGAGAAATCTTCTGCATACGATGAAACAGCAATGAAGAATACTAAAATAGACTACAATGGGCAAAAGAAGTTATCTTTCCTTGATATACATACAAGACACTTATGATCTGCACAACGGACATATGGGGATTAAGCACACCAAATTTGATTAAACACCGGCTGTCACGTGGTACGTCAGCATTGAAAAGTAAACAAATTCCACGTTTTTAGCTAAATCTTTTCTTAAAATAAAAAAGGTAGTTATAATTTAATCAAAACCGTGTTTAATTTAATCAAAGCAAGGATAATTACATCAAAACCTTTTTTTTTTTACAAAAGAACTGTTAAGAAACTCGATTATACGATAGAAAATAGAAATTTTAAAAAAATATTTCTTGTTTCGAGACTTTCATAATTATATGAACTCAATAAATAAATACACTTCGTAACTATAGCTTCTGCCCTGTGTTTTGTAACTTGTGTGCACTTTCTTCTTGCTCTTCTTTAATAGGCCTTATATACTGATTGCACATGTTTTCAAGCGCATTTGTCCAGTGGGGACTTAAGTATTGAGGTTCCCGAGAAAAGGCGCTTTCTATAAATGCATATATTATAATTAATTATGAAATAATTTTCGCAAGTAATGTCCATGTGTTTGAATAAATTGTTAAGAGGAAGAGAAACTGATGAAACCCTTTTTTTAAAAAAAAGATTTGCAGATACACACTAACACAGTGAATAAAAACCCATACAAATGTTGAATTTGAGAATTCACTATTGATTTGTCCATGCTTTTTTTAATACTAACACATTTGTATTGTCGTTAAAACATTTTTAAAAAGGGGGAAATATCATCTGTGTCCAGAATGCGTTTTTATAATCCGGGTACTCATCTGCAAAGTTTAAAATAAAATAAGTTTTTATCAGTTTCTCTTCTGCTTAACATTATTATTTAATTAAATTCTTTCTTCTTAAAACTGACAAATCTCCGGGGGTAAGTAAGGTCTTATGGATTGAAAACCCAAACAATTAATTGCGAAAAGATTTTTTATCGAAAATTTGAGTTTCTTGACCATTTTTTGTAAAAAAAAATAATAAAGTTTTGATATATTTGTCTTTGTTTTGATTAAATTAAAAATTATTTGATTTAACTATATTATAACTGGCGATATTGTTGTCTGCAATGGTCCAAGGGAGACCATTATGCTTCTCCTCAACAGCCATCTTTCAATTTCCAACCAACAGAATTGTGGCTTTTTAAAAATTGAACACGAGTGGGAAAAATAGTTTAGACGTTGGGAAAGGTTTCGGCAAGCGAGCAATCTCCATGAAACAACACCAGCAAATCAGGTAAACTCATTAATTTATTGTGTGGGGAGATGAAGCTGACGATGTTCTAAAAGCATTAAATTTGTCCGAAGTGGAAAAAGAGGATTATGATTTCGTTAAGGTGGCTTCTTTTCATTTTTTTATTGGAAAAAAACACCTAACGAATCGGTGGATTCTTTTGTAATAGTTTTGTGTACGTTGGCTGAACACAACTATGGGGTATTGAAAGACGAATTAATCCGGGATCGAATGGTTGTCGGGCTTTCAGACTCACGTCTGTCGGAAAGAATGCAGCTGAATAAAGATCTCACGCTGAAAAAAGCGATTGGGGTGGCTCGCCAGACGGAAACTGTCAGGCAGCAACAATGTAACCTAAGGTGAGACATTGTTCTGTTGACAAACTCCAGAAACACAAACGAATAAATAAGATGCACGTAGACAAAAGTAAAACTAAAAATCAGGGTAAATCTTTTAAATGTGAAAACAGCCATTATCACCCCAAAACACACTGCCCCGCCAACGATGTGACATGTCATGCATGCGCGAAGAAAAGGCACTATAAGCAGGTGTGTGCTTCAAAACCTAGTGCAGAACCGTTTTCTCTCAAGACACCGCGACGGGTACCCCTTCCACTGATGCCTAACGCACAAAAAGAACTAGAGCGCATGGAGGCGTTATCAGCCATATGGAGGAGGCCACTGAATGGTGCGCAGGCATGTTGGTAGTGTCAAAAGAAATCCGGAGACCCTCGCATATGTGTAGACCTCACTCAACTCAATAAGTCGGTGTGCAGAGAAAAGTACACCCTACTATCGGTAGAACAGACACTAGGATCATTAGCCAGCGCCATGATCTTTAGCAAGCTAAATGCAAACATGGGATTCTGGCAAATACATCTAGCCGAGGAGTCAGCCAGCCTAACGACCTTCATCACGCCATTTGGAAGATACTTCTCCAAGAGGTTACCATTCGGAATAGCATCGACACCGGAGCACTTTCAGAACAGAATGGCTACTCAGGTAACAGAGGGTTTGGAAGGTGTCGTCTGCCATATAGATGATGTCCTGATATGGGGACGCACACAGGAAGAACGCGACTCTCGTCTATATGCAGTCTTGGGGAAGGTCGAGAATGCAGGGATTACGATAAACATGGACAAGTGTGAGTTCTCGAAAAGAGAAGTTCCTTGGCCACATTATTTCTGATGAGGGAGTCAAAACAGACCCAAGCAAAACAGCAGCTGTGAGAGATATGCGGGAACCTACCAATGAAAGCGTGATACGCAGCTTCCTGGGTATGGTGAATCAACTGTGAAAGTTCATTCCCCAGTTAGCTGAAAAGGACAAACCCCTGCGAGACTTGCTTTCCAAAAGGAACCACTGGCCAAAGCCTTCAACAGTCTGAAGGAAGAGCTATCGAATACACCAGTGTTAGCCTTATAAGACCCAAATAAAGAGACAAAAGTGTCAGCAGACGCATCCAGTTTGGGACTTGGAGCAGGCCTGTTACAAAAATGGAGCGGAGAGTGGAAGCCTGTTGCGTACGCATCCAGATCACCTATGCTCAACTGGTGAGAGTGATCTGGAAGTTGGAAAAGATGCACTGGCACTGATGTGGGCATGTGTAAGGTTTCGAGATTTCGTAATTGGCCAACACTTCCAGCTCGAAACGGATCACAAACCACTGCTGAGCCTCCATGGGGCTCAAACTTTGGACGTCTTACCGGACTTATTTATGTGCCTATATATATTTATATATCATTAGGTTCTCCCCATCAACTGTTAAGTCAGTGAATGCTAGTCGCCCATGGTTGAGTCATACCACTTGTATGATGTTAACAAGAATTATATGTCTAGCTATTACATCTCTGACTGGGTGTTATATCCACATTGTCGGCTGCTATATTACCTGTGCTGTTATACTTTTTGGTGGTACACATTGCTTTCCGAATATGTTGTATTTATTAGTGGTAATCCGAGAGGTTACACTCGGTACAATTGCTGGTTGAGTTTGTCACTCGATCTTGATACCGATTTAGTCTCAATGTTACAGGACGCCAGGACGCACGTATGGCACTGCCATAATTCGATGTCACAAAGATACAAATAAGATAAAGATTGGCAAAGGAATGATACAATCTATCTACAGCCATCCCTGGAAGCACCTTTAGGAAAACCAACTGGGGAAAACGGGAATAAACATAAACGGAGAATATTTGAACCATTTACGATTTGCTGATGACATTACATAAACGTTTCATTACATTAGAAAACGACATAGCTGATTCAACACAAAGGAATGGATGCTCACATGAGACTACCACATGGTGCAATCATTTCAACTGCTAAATGCTGTTGTCTATGAGTACAGTGTTGCCACATGACTAATATTGTAGCAGAGGTTTTCAAAGTGTGCGCCGCAGGATATTCAAAACTTTTAATACAGTCATGCATCGATTTACACCCAACGGACTAACGTCTGATCGCAAATACGTCCCCATAGGAGCTTAACATTCATTAACTTGACGGGAATTTTAGTTGGCTCTTGACTTCCGTTCATTTTCTACTGCCTGCCATCATTCTCTTTATCTATTAT
>VCCN01005562.1:2210269-2232397 GCA_006491835.1 Architeuthis dux
CTACTGAATGGTGGTGTGATCAAGATATTAAGTTAAAGCAAATGTTTTGATAAAATAATAAGTTTAATTAATACGAGTATAATATAAATTGAAAAAGTTTATTTAAATTAAGTATTTTTAGGTTGTAGTTCTTCGTACAAATGGAATGTTGTTATCAAACATTAATAAACGCTGTGAAAGTGATGATACAACACAAACGAAAGGTGGAGCTGGGAAGAGGCGGAAATATCGTAAATATGCCGATAGTTATTTGGACTTGGGATTCACTTCCACATATATGGATGGGACCGCAGTGTCCATTGTGTTTGAAGGTTTTGGCACCAAAGTGCATGCTTCCAAGTAAATTAAAACTCCACTTAGAAACAAGTCATCGCAACATGGTTGGTAAACCTCGTGACTATTTTAGCAGA
Source organism: Architeuthis dux (assembly GCA_006491835.1). Taxonomy (NCBI): domain Eukaryota; kingdom Metazoa; phylum Mollusca; class Cephalopoda; order Oegopsida; family Architeuthidae; genus Architeuthis; species Architeuthis dux. The sequence continues at coordinate 2,210,680 of VCCN01005562.1, forward strand.
AGGTTACGAGATTTATAACAACAGAAAAACATGCGTCAATGCCAAGCAATGCTTTGCTAGCATCCTATAATGTGGTATACGGAGTTGCAAAATGTAAAAAGGCTCATACCACAGCAGAACATCTGATTTTACCAGCTGATGTAGATATGGTAACTATTATGATTAGTGCCTTCATTAGTGCTATTTTCTAAGGTGCCTTCATCAGATAATACGATTTGTCGCAAAAATCCAGTACATGGCAGAAGATCTGAATAAACAAGTGATTGAAAAATGAAAGGGAAGGAATTTGGGTTGCAACTGGTGATGCCACTGACATAAGAATGTCAATCTCATCCGTTATGTACGATTCGTTGATGCTGATAAAATTATAAAAGATCTATTTCGCAAAAGTATAACCGCAGGTACAAAGGCTCAAGATTTGTTCGAGATACTAGACACATCTATCAATGAAAATAATCTAGAGTGGACGAAGTGCGTTGGTATCTGTACAGATGATGGTCGTTCTATGCCCGGAGCTTATGGAGGGTTGCAAGCACTCATTCGAATCAAAGCCCCTGATGCAATGTGAGACCATTGTATAATCCACAGGGAAGCACTTGCATGAAAGCCTCTAAGTACGCCAGTGAATCTGGTCATTGAATGTGTAATGAAAACGGTCAACTATATAACAAGTCTGCCAGTAAAGGCACGATATTTTTAAAAAGCTATGCGAAAATATGGGAGCCGAACACACATCTTTGTTATACAACTGCAGCTCTCGATGGCTATCTTGTGGAAGTGTACTGTCTCGTACGTTCGAATTACGTCAGGAACTTTACGCATATCTTGTAAACGAGGGACACGAGTACGCCAAATACTTCGTGGATACAGATTTTGGCGTATTTGTCCGATATCTTTGAAAAGTTGAAGGTGTTAAATCTCCTCATGTAAGGACGCAACATGCACATTTTGAAATTGGTAGAAAAGATTTCAGCCTTCAGGAAAATAATTATTATTATGGAAAAGAGAAATGAATGAAAACATTGTTGCAACTGTTTGTGCCATCCAATGATGTTGCTTTCACTCGGGATATAAAATTCGTTTTTGAAGAACATCTGACTTTACATTGAAAACTATATTTGCCAACATGGAAATAACTGAGTTTTGGATATCAGTGAAAGACGAATATAAGTGCTAAAACTCAACGAATCCTAATTCCATTTGCAACGACTTATTTCTGCGAAGCTGGGTTTTCGGCTGTAGCTGTGATACAAAACAAGTATCGTGCAAAAATCGACGTGGAACAGGAAATGAGGGTTGATTCCAAGATTTGCAAAAATCGGTTAAGCAAACGTAAGTAAAACATCATAAAAAATACTTTTCCTGTAGTTTGGACTGCTTTGACAGCATCTGACCTTCGTTTCTTCCGGAAACTTTTCGTTTTTGAGAAGAAGAAAAAAAACTTTATAGGAGAAGCGAGTGAATTGCCTCTAAGGTTGGTGATCGATTTACAGTCTATGTATAATGTAAAATTAGAAGCTTACTTTGTGTCAATCTTAACGACACCCGATGTTCAATTTACAAAGTAAACATCGGCTAAACTGGACGCTTATATTGTAAAAACTAAAACTATTTTCTCATATTTTTTCACCCACGTTTGCTTAATCGAAATTTGATCGTTTTTTGTTTTGTTTTTTGTTTTTACTAACTAACCTAACCACAGAGACACAATGGCAGTTGTTCAGTATTTCTTTTACTTAGGGCGCCGTTAAAATATCCTAATACACCAAGGGCGCCGTGATGCGAAAATGTTTGGGGACCACTGTATAGCATAAGATTTACATGCGCGTAAATTCTACCACCCTATCCTTAGGATTGCGTCCTTTATGAAACCTCCAGTAAAACCCATACCATGACAATCACTCGTTTTTGTTTAACCATTGCTCTAATGCAGTGTAGATCACATTCTTTGACTTCTTCTCTTCTAATCTAAAGTCGACCATCAAACCCAAAGATGTTAAATTTCGATTCACCACTCCGTATCATTTTTCCAAGTTACAATCCTTATATGATTTTGATGAATTGTACGCGTGCCCTTTTCTTTAAGGAAATGCATGACTTTCTGTGGGTCACACGTCCCATACGCCCAGATTGAGATTTCTATGCTGGTAATACCTATTTTCCAACCATATTTTCGGCTTACATCGTTTCGCATATCGACGGCAATCATTTTCCTCTTACTTATCGAAAGTCGGTGAATATACTTATCTATTCGTATAGTGGTTTTTCTTGGTTGTTCAGATCTGGGCGTATCCAAATAGCTACCAGTTGTGTTGTTGATCTTTATGTCATTGTAAGCAGCAGGAACCCTGTCAAGCGTGATAAAGAGGGTAATGCTTATTTATTCAAATAGTTTTTCTCCCTGAAATGTTCCACGGTTCTTACGTCTGAAATGTTTATTCCTCAAATGATTACGAATCATTTTCATCGATTTTCCTCTCCCCAAACCGTGAACAAATTTTTCTGACTTTCTTTAAAATCAATACTACTCCCATTAGGCCTCATGAACAGTTTTTACTTCGATGATTTTAATTGTCCTGCAGACAGGAATAATTTATTTTTCCTGAATATTGTATGACCATAATTCGGGTACTTTTGCCCTCAGATATTTCATAGTATAACATCGGGGGAAAAAAAGAATATTGCAAAATCTTTCATGTTAACCCTAATACTGTATTTATTTGTATGAAATCAAATGATGGATAATTTTATATCCGACAGAATATGATAATTATAATGACATTTATTAGTTCAGAGCCTATATTTGCACAGCGCCGGTGTAAGCGACAGCTAAACGAGCGGCCTAAATTGTAAATGTGAATAAAGAATCGGCCCCCTCACGGAGTTCGTTTCTTTATTCACATTTACGATTTAGGCCGCTCGTTTAGCAGTCGCTCACACTGGCGCCGGACAAATATAGGCTCTCAACTAATAAATGTCATTATAATTATCATATTTATTTGTGTACAATGCGATGATCTCTTTTTGTATGTAAAACGCGTGAATATATTTTATTTCTGTGTATATGTAAGTACAACAATAAGTTCGTAGCCTAATGGTGAAAAAAGCATTATTTTACAACAAATATTTAATTTCCAACATAATCTCCTTCCTTGTGAATGCACTTAACGTAACGCTTCTCCATTAATCACATAAATCGAACGGTACAGAGAACATTTCAGATCAAATTCAGCTGATAACTTATGTGTCTGGCTACGGACTTATTGATGCGCCCTCATAATGCTCACTCCACTTTACTATGCAGAGAAGGTATGAAACTATCAGCTTTCAGTTTGAGCAACACATTTTGTCGTTAATATGATTTTAGAAGCCAATGTAAACGCTGGTCTTAGATATCTTCGGCCACTTAAGAGCAGGTAAAGATGAGTGTTTCTGTCATGAAAAAGTATCAGTCAGTCGTATACCCACATTAGCCATTCATGAGAAGTAAATTAACATTGCAAGTTGTTCTAGCCATGCAATACACTCGTATACGCATGTTGGCCTTTTTTGAGAGAGGCCGTTTCAGAGTAGGACTACTGTACGTAGTGGTTACTGCGTTGATACAAGTAGACACAATTTCCAAAATATTACACTCATGCATACTGCGACACCTGTTCCATTTTAGCCTTTTGATTCTGATACAAAATTTCTAGCATTGTATATGAATAAATATGCGGCTATTGTTACCTTTCCCGTTTCAAAATGGTCACCGTTCCAGTTGCAGGGTTAATGTTTTTAGGCTTAGTATTGTTAGGGTTATTGCCGTCTACTTCTTTGATTTGAAATTCGCCAGCGTCTGTTATTCTGAAGTTGTTACGGTGGCCATTTTGAAACGGAAAAGGTAAAAATTGCTGTAATGTGTCTTATTTCCTGTCAAATTTGGAAAACGAAATCTAATCCAGGTGTTCCGTACACGTTATGTAATTAATGTCACCTGGCGCTTAACAGGTAAAGTAGCAAAAACGTTAATAACTGTTTGGCGCTGAACATTTTAATGGGTAAGTTTGGCTTTAGGTTGTCATCTAAATTGCAAGGTCATACATCATGAAGGAACATTGATGAAATTACATAAATGTTGAGAAGTGTTTGTAAATAGCATATATCTAGAGAGTACTAAAGAAACTGGTCTACATTTCAGCACAAATCTGAATTCCTTCAATACAGTTTCTATAACTCATTGTGATGGGCGTCTGCTTGTGGGAGTTGGGGTGCAAATAGGGCATTTGCCCCCCCCCCCTGGATCAGACCTTCTTACCGAGGGTGAAGGGGGTTTGAAAGTCAGAATCTTATATCCAATAAAGGATAATGGTGTAGTAGAATTGTTTTATGTCACCCTAACTTAATGTCCCCATATAAAAAGACTTATTATTCACTGGTGCTTGTTCCATCGTGTCACCCCGGAGTCAGTTCACACATCTCCGTCAATGGTCAAATGCACCATCTGACATCTGCATCATACAGTTGGTCATAGTAACTTACACTACAAATGGTGGTGAGTGCAACACCTTCTCCATGAGTGGGATGCCTATCATGTAACAGGATTGCCACTTTTGCCCCCTTTTGGAAAAGTGGCAGCAAACCGGATACTCATGCTCATTGCCTAATTATTCAGAAGATTTGCTCTCTCTATTCTACACCCAAAAGAAAAGTTAAGGTTCTCAGCTGCAGAACAGTGAATCTCGTTCTATTTTTCTATTCTTAATCTCTCAACTTGATCACTGGTCATTGCAGAAAACCTGTATTTAGTGCACTCATTAGTTAATCCCCCGTGAAAATTTCATGGATATAATTGGATTTCAATGAGATGATTTTTTTTTTAGAAATTAAACCACGGAACTTGTTTCAGTGGAAGAGTCCATGGCTTTGAATGGTGAGTAGAAATTATTTTTTATCAACAGCATTGTTACCTTTAAATGGAAGAGTCCATTGTTACAGACAGAGAAACAGAAAAAAGAATCACACTGTTCATTATATATGTAGATCCTCATATCTTTCATTTTTTCTATCTTTGCATCAGGTGATTTCTGAAACTCCTCTTCTAACAATTTCGACATTTTGAAATCTAGATGAAAACTTTATAAAACTTCATTTTGACTAGTCTTTTCTTCATCTTATGGTTGCTTTTTATCACAACATTCCAGTTGGAATACTCTGGATTAACCATAAAGGTCAATAGTGCGAAGTCAGAATAAAGAATTGGTTTCATGGACGACACCTTAATCAATTCAGCCGTGGAAGTTAGACTGGGCACAAATTTACAGCCATATTGCAACCTCTCTACTTTAGATCTTCATGTCTTATTGCTTTACTACCAAGTAGTAGTAGTAATAGTAGTAGTAAGAGTAAAATATTAAATTCTTTTCAGTCTAAGAAACAATAAAATAAAAAAAGAACAATAAGATGAATGCTCAGTAAAAATTAATAGTGAAAATAGTTCATTTAAAAAATGAAAATAACAAAAAGTATTGCTGCTGCTACCACCACCACCAATACCACCACTACCAAGTAGTAAAAACACTATAACATGAAGATTTGGAGAACAAAGGTAGCAATATATTGATTCAGGTGGTATCTAACCATAGGCTTCCGTGACAGACGTGTAAGACAAGCTCCCGAGATATGGGATGCAATTTCAAGTTTCATCGGAAGCCATTTCTTATTTTGATTTCTTGCCATAGATTTTGATGATCAAAGAGTATTTGACCATAGAAAGAAACAATCAGATGAAGAAAAGACTAGCAAAAGATTTATAATGAAAATACAAATAACTCAAAACTTTTCTGGTTGATAATAGCTTAACAAACCTAACTATTCCTGTCCACTATTTTCTTTTCCTCCCTCCATCTCTACCAGATGATGATAATTATAGAACAATACCACCCCAATCTCTTCAAGCAACCAATCAGAGATACAACACTGTATTATGGAATGCCCTTGTGACAGAAGACAGAGAAACCAATTATTTTTTAGAACTAGAGCAACTCTGTCAGGTAATCCATTAACACTACCACCCCTACTCCTTTCAAGCATCCAATCTTCTTCTCCTTCTCATCCTCTTCCCACCTCTGGCTGAGTCATCATCCATTGTCCTTCATTGGACATAGGCCTTTTCCAGCTGCCATCATAAGCTCCGGTCTTGTGTTCTTCTCTGCAATTTTGGTTTGAATTTGTTGAGATCATCACACCATCGGGTGTTTTGACAGCCACGGCTTCGCTTGCAGTTTCTAGGAAGTTCAATTGGTTGACCTCGAGGTCCATCTGTTGCATGTCATTCTTGCCATGTGAGCTGTACAGTTCCATTTCAATTTACTAATGCTTTTGAGGTTGTCGCTGATGCCAGTTTGCTCTTGTGTCCACTGTGCCATCCTCTTGTACCTCCAAGTGAGATACACAGTAGTGTATTAATAAATGACTTTGTGACAGAGAACAGGGAGACATCTATAATTTGTTAATTGGAACTAGAGCAACTCACTCGGGTAATCCATCAATCAATAGAGGTTTCAGGCTGTCAAGTTTGTCACAAGATATAAATAAGCAAATCTAAAATAGAATGTTTTTGTTGCCTTTTGACCTCAGAGCTGAACAGTGTTCATATTTATTGCTTTCTAAGTTACACTTTGTCTATTTCATTGGATATTCAAAAGCATAGTGTTTCATATAGTTTCCTAGTTCTCACCCTATAATCATCTATACTTACACCTTTTACTCATATAGGGGTATTTCCATTTACACATGTATTATTCAAGGGTTGATACAATCATCAACTTCTAGCACAAACAGCAAAAGAATTAGGAATAGAGACATAGTTTCTGACAAGACTTGAACTCGTATCTCACACATTGGGTGCCCATCGTTCATGGATGTCATCCAAACAACTTTGGCCACAGAAACATCAATGATTAAGCGGATAACACGCAAGACATTATCGATCAATACTTATACAAAGTTAATAATAATATGAAGCAGAGGATTTGTCAGATATTGGATGTTGCTGTCCTAGCAGACCACAAAAATTGAAAATAGAAGTCTTGAAAAGCTTTACAAAGATATTTGATGATTTGGAAATCCAAGGAAGGATTAAACCCATCCAAATGGTAGCAACACTAAAAATTCAGCTAGACTACTGAGGAGAATGCTGGTATATTGAGAAGAATTGCTGTCACTTGAAATCCAATGAAAGCTACTAGATACTACTTAATACTATGAAAACTCAACAATTATATAATAATGATAATAATAATCAACCAGTGATTGAACTCATGGCTTCCAGGGAACCAGATGAGCATTATCAGCACTTCCATACACTCAGCCATGTCTCGTAGGACACTCAGGCAATTATTTTTGGAACCTTAAATCTAATGTCCCAATTAAGACCAATGTTTTAAAAAGGGATTTTCTATTTGGGATTTCAAAATGACAATTACGAGTTCTGGAGTTTCATAGAAAGGTATCGGATGTGACAAGTATAGGAATCAAAATAACAATTCCTAGTTGAATAAATAAAAGGTTCCGTTCAACGTCCCTGGAAGGTTGCCGAATGTGACAATCACTTGAGGAACGGCCAAAACGTCAAGATAAAGACAGAAAAAAAAGAATAATAAACAAACAATAAAATAAAACGAGAAACTGGTCCGGAGGAATCAATATAGGATAGTAAAAACATCTCCTCTCGGAAATTCTGCCAAAAATAAACATTGCCTACATTAAATAAAGAATTGGAGGAGTACTCACCTGTTGTTTAAGTATTTGCTATAGTTGAAAATTTGTATATCCAATGACTCTTCACTTTCAATCGGCCTGGCCACAGGCCATTCAAATATCTGCAAAACAAAGAAGGAACACCAAATTTATTTTTAAAAAGTCCACAATTAAGATTGGAAGAAAATAATAGATTTTTACAAAAACAAAATCAAAAATCTTTCTTTTTATTTGATTCCTAAAATAAACAAATAAAAAGTATAAGTTTATTCCAAGAGTTGTTTGGACAATGGATCTCATTCTTTTTGTTGTTTTTTGTTATCAAAACGTTTTGGCTTATCCATTTCACGGCCTTCTTCTGTACAATCCATGTGGATCCTGTTGAGCACCATTTTCTGCTTTGCTTTATCGGGAAAAAAGAGACCCACCTTTTTCCTTAGGGATTACACACCTGAAGAAGGCTGTAAAATGGATAGTCCAAACAACTGTTGGAATGATAAGGATTCATCTCAAAATTACAGAAGGTAAATTTACAAAATTTACTTTCTAGTCACTCAATTAAAAACTAAAAAGTTGTATAAAACATGATCGATTACCACTGTAGAGCACCCACCATCAGGGGCATGACTGAGGGAAGGGGTGGACGCGATTCAAAATCGCCCCGGACCCCCAATGGAGGGGGCCCCAAAAGCTTTATGAATAGTAGTGTACCTACTGCATTTCTACTAACATATACAATAACAAATCTCACTAAATGTTCAAGGGGGGCCCTCAAGGAGCCAAGCTCCCCCCCCCCAATCTCCACCATGTTATGATAGTTACAAAGCTTGTCTCTCAAACTGATTCGCTTGTGTAGTACATTTGATCCTCATTATGTGCCTTACAATTACGGTTTTGTGACAAACTAAGCTAAGCTTTGTAAAATTTGTCACCTAGCTGTGGAGTACTGGTTAACAGTCAGTTTAACTGACAATTACTGCTACATATTATCAGTGGTGAATATTAATCATTTAGATCGAACATTTTACAGGGTAAATTTCAGATCAAAATTCAAAATTGAGCTAATAATTGTGTTAGGTTACAGACTTATTGATCCACCCTCATAAACTGTATCTTGACTTAGAAATAAAACATTTGAAATGCATTAAAAATCTTAATCCATTGCTTTGGTAGGAGTAAAGTTAAAAAAATAATAAATATATATAGATATACCAATACCTCGTTTTATGTTTCTTCTGTGAATGAAACCTCATTAAAACGAAGCTTAATATTGCAGCAATTTAACAGACAAAGTTATGAAAAAAACAAACAGACAAACATTCTCGTTCCTTGCTCGTCACCGGAATGTCTTGCTTAAATTTGAACCTCCTTATAAAGAACCATCTCGTTGCTTTATTGGTGCGAACAAAAGAACACAATCAGTCCGACAGTCACACTTGGGGGTGTTAGCTCAGGCTACATTTTATCAATTTTGTGGCAATTTCGTAATTTTTTAAAGTAGAATATTTAAAAAAAATTAAATCAGTACACTTGTAATCCTATCATGTCACATTAGCTTAAAGCAGCTTCATTAGATACCAAACTAATGATTATAAAAATAGCAGAAGGAAGAGAAAACTAAAGCGTTGTTGCACAATCAAATTTAAAAAAAACCATAATCAATCAATGAGACAAGTTGCCATGCAAAATTCAAGTGAGTGAAATGCTTCTGATCTAACACGCAGTAAAATCATGGAAAATATGGAGAAAATGTTAAGTGTTTGGGTGGATGATATGTCACAGCACCAGCTGTCTCTCTCTCAAGCCAGCAAAAGGCATTAGATTTATTTAATCGGTTGAAACAAGAAGAAGCTAGGAATGTCACTCAACCGTTTGTTGCTGCGCATGGATGGTTTGAAAAAATTCAAAAGTCAATCCAATCTCTATGGCATTCGGATAACGGGCGACAAGCAAGTGCTGACATCCAGGCTGCATCAGAATCTAACATGAAGGCTATTATAGAAACAAATCTAGTTTTTATGTGGATGGATGTTGGCTATTTTGGAAAGGGTTATCCTCTAAACTTTTATCTCAAAATAGGAGAAAAATGCCCGAGGGTACAGGGCTGGAGCTAACTACTAGGCCAAACTAGGCACCCGCCTAGGGTGCAGACTGTAGAGGGGTGCAGTACTGACCTTTCAGGAGAAAGATTTGAAAAAAGAAGAGGCCCTGCCAGGGTATAAATCAGCAAAAGATCATCCCACATTGCTATAAGGAGCAAATGCCACTGGAGACTTGAAACTTAAGCCTGTTTGCCTGTTTATCATTCTCAGGGTTGGCCCTAGGTACGTGCAATCTAATGTCACGTGCTAGGGGTGGCTGTCATGTGTCTGAGATAGTAGGACTTTCCGATTACAAATAGAAAATGGGAAAATCAATAAATTAAACAGAATAAAAACAGTCAAAATATGAAAATTCCCTTACGTGGAATTAGATGTGTCGATTTTCTTTTATCTAATTATTGTAATAAACGTTTTATTCCAATATATTTCTTCTTCTCACTGTAAAACATAAAGATCAGCTTTCACAGGTCGCCAGGAACCCAAGGGTTGGTCGTGATCATTCTGATACTTCCAGAGCAATGAAAGGTGTCTTCAAATCTAGCCTGTCAGTTACATTGAGATCTAAGAGAAAAGCAGGGGTTACTGTGAAAAAGAATAATTTCAAACCAAAGGCCCTTCTGCTTTTGGACAACGCCCCTGGTCATCCTTCAAATCTCGATTCACTCAAAATGTACATAATTGTTGAAGTCATTTTTATAACACTAAAACACAACTTCACTACTACAGTCAAAGAATTATTTCTGTTTTCAAGGCGTATTATCTTAGAAGAACTTTAAGTCAGTTGATTACAGTGATTGATGATAAACAGCAGTTCATCAAAGAATTCTGGAAAAAGTAGAGCATTATGCAAGCAATAAAATCATTAAAGATGCCTGGTAAGAAATTAAACATACATGTCTCAATGGAGTTTGGAAAAAATTGTGTTCATATGTAGGACACAGGAAGTGGGATTTGAAGAAGTTGATGAAGGGGATAAATTCAGGATTTATTGCATGCTGATAATGAGACCCTCACTTATAGAGACCTTAAGAAGCTAACAGAGCTGCAAGTGTCTCATTCAGATAGTGGATAGCTTCAGTGAAATAATTTGTGCTTTAGAGCGACTTTCAGAAAACTATCCTATTTTGAACAAAGCATGAAAGATCTGTAATGGTAACACCGAATTGTTATAGGGAAGAATTGGATGTTAGTAAGAAGGCAAAGCAGTCAACCCTTGATGCCCTTTTTATGAAAACTAAATATCTAAAAGAACCAATAGTAGTTTATTTAAATTTATTGTTCGGTTTTTTTACTAGTTGCATAAACTAAAGAAAGTGTGTGTATTTTTTTTTTTATTGAAGTACATATAATTTTCTTCAAAGGATTTTCTATATATGTAATTTAAAATAAGTGTATATTTCTTCCAATTATTAAAAAAACTGCATAAAAGCTATGTTTTACCTTCCTCTGATAAGGAAGTTTCTGATAGTGAAATAGAAAAAATGGAACACATCAATTTAGTTAATCGAGTACTGGTGTACTGTACATGTATACCTTGATTAATGCGGTTAATTCATTCAAAGATTTTCTGTACTGTTCAAAACTGCACTGTTCAAGGTCTTATCATAATTTACTGTGTTTTTTTTTCAGCTTATACTTAGTTACATTAATTTGTACAGCAATATCTTAACCGTACTACATCAAAACCTGCACTAATCAAAACTGCACTAATCAAAGTGTTACTGTATTTCTCTTTATTGAACATTGGACTTTCAAGATGCCCCCCTGCCTATCAACTTTAGCTTGTGACTCTCATACATTTGTTGCATTGTACACAAATCAAGAAGGTAATTCAAATCCTGCATGATAAGTAGGCATTAAATCTGTCTCTTTGGGGAGAAATACAATGAACTTATCCCTATACCTGGCATGTCCAACATACTTTTGATGTAAGATAGAGTGACTGTAGCCAGTTTAGCATTGTCTTCCAAACCCGTACATCTGCTGGTGGTTGTTACTATTATGCTTATAGGGGAGTGATATTTTTTTTTAAGAATTTAAATGTATACCTAATAAATTAGTTTCTGGAAAAATCTTAGATATCTGAGATAGAAGTCTAAAATAAAGTCTTGCAAATCATAACATTAAGAAGTTTCTCTGGCAGCCCACAATAATTGATGGAGAAGAAAGTGATTTTACAGGCAATGAAGAGGCAGAGTATCATCATAAGGAAGAATTGACATTACAAGACTGATACATTTGTTGCATTGTATACAAATCAAGAAGGTAATTCAAATCCTGCATGATAATCAGGCGTTAGATGTGTCTCTTTGGGGAAGGCATGAAACTAATAACTCCTACTAATGCAACTCGTACTCCCCATTACACTCAAACCTAGTTGATGTATCTAAAAAATGCAAGCCTTCATTAAATATTTAATCTACTGTCATTTAATCTATGTTTCAATGCACCCAGTTTCTGAAAAGCACCTAAAAGCTTTAGAAAATAGAGTTATATTGATTAATAATGAAGTTCTGTTACTGTATTTTTCATGAGTTGATAATTGAAATACAATGAACTTCAAGCTCAGGCTAAATCAACACCAATAAGATTTCATAAATAAGCTTCATGAATAAACTTGATGTGGTATCATTTGGTAATAGTAAGAGAATTGCTGATCAAAACATTGTTAAAATAAACATAATATAAGTTATGAATTGACCATGAGATTTTAGTAAAGTAGAATCTTGGCAATTTTAGGTATGATTTTTTTTATCAATTGAACACCCCTAGAGTGGTTTGGGAGGGAGGATGTTGTAGTGATCCTTTTCAGGGAGTCGATGTTAAAGTGATCCCTTTCAGGGAGTCGATGTTAAAATGATCCTTTTCAGGGAGTCGATGTTAAAGTGATCCCTTGAATTATTCAAGGCATTGGATTTCAACAGAAATCCGTTAATCATTCAGTGTTTTTCAACTAGTTCCTGGGGAAGACCTGAATAGGGCCTTTGGACCCAATAAGATATCAAAACTGTTTTCTTTAGGTGTACCTTAATTCTTGTGTGACTACAACAAACCGTTTAGAGGTCAAACACTGATAAGCAGAATAAGACTTTTAGTATTACATAGATAGATAGATAGATAGATAGATAGATAGATAGACAGACAGAAATCATATTATCATTATCAGGAGAGCACACATATTATTATTTGAATTTCCAAAAACTGATATGTGAAAAACATGCACCAAGGTCCCATTAGTACATACAGAAAATTTGGTGGCCATAGATATAGCTGTCCTTCAGTTATGCTAACAGAGACAGAAGGACAAACATTTGGTGAATTAAAGTAATAGTAAATTTTTAGGTAAGTTTGAACCATAGCTGGACACAAAGTAAGAGACCAATTTAGCATAATACTTACATTGTAAATCGAAACCCCACTAAAAACTTTAAAGTTTTGGAATTTTCAAAAACTAACATGCTAAAAACATAATACAGGGTCCCATTAATACACACAGAAATCTTCATGGGGATATGTTGTGTGGTTTCTGAGTTACCCTGTCACATACGGACGATTTGGTGAATAATAGTATAATGCAATATTTTAAAGGAATAGGTAAAAATATTTATGTGGTATGGCAGATTTGGCGATAATGCATTTAAAAATGTATGTAGTCATATAAATGAACAATATCTTCTCAAACTTTGTCAATAATATAAAGCATTTAAAAAATAATGCATTCATCTGAGTGAACACTATCTTCTTTAACTTTATTAATACAATAAATTAATTCCTATGTATTTCCTTGTGAACAAATTATTCTGACTTTCTTTAAAATCAATATTCCCATTAGGCCTTAAAAACAGTTTTACTTCAATGATTTCAATTGTGTTGCAGACAGGAATAATTTATTTTTCCTGGATATAAATTGTATGACAATAGTTTAAGTACTTTTCCCTCAGATATTTCAGTCTTAAATCTAAATGAAAATCATAATATTGCAAAATGTTTAAACTCTAATAGCGTATTTATTTTATGGGGATGTTAAATGGACAAAACTAATGTTAGATAATAGGGGGAGGGGGTGTATTTTGTAAGAATGATATTTTTTGATAAGTGTATGGTTTTGCTAAGCTGAGGAATGTAGGATACGTGTCATAGGTCAATTTGTAGAACAGCATAAATAAATCATGCAGTTGACACATAGACATGCAATTCATGAGTGAATTGTGTGGTTGACACATAGACATGAATGAATCGTGCAGTTGACATGGATCAAGGTTAACCCTCAAAACAGCATATATATGAGCGACGAATTATGAGTAGTGGAGAAAGCTGAGTTAATGTCAATAGAACACTGGTTGGCAGCAGCATAGCTGTCAGGAGCCCCCCCCCCAATCTGGTAGAGTGTCACTAATATGAGATTTCTATGAGGCTAGATTTCCTCTCTGTATCTGATACAGTCAATCTTCCTTCTTTTTGAGATGAAAGTCTTTCTCTCTGTGTACCTCCCTTTCTCTCTGTGCATCGAATCTATTTCTGGCTAATAAAGAGAACCATACCTTTAAAAGATAAACGTTTTGTGAATTTTATTTTATGAATCATGCATGTGATTGAGATTTTCAGTAAACAGGGAAAAATACTGTAACGCAAACTAAGAAGGAGGGTGTTCAAATGGTCACTCAATGGGGAGGATGTTGACATGATCTGATTTTTTCTATGTGCCCTAATATGGTAATTTTTGTCTGAAGTGTTGTTAGTATTATACATTGATTCTTTCAGACCAGTGTCCCCATCATTGTTGTTTTTATCTCCACATTTCATCTGCTGTACTCTGAAATGTATGTCATATTCAGTAACAGGAATGTTACAGAACCCTTTATTTGAGCCACAGGATATGTTGTACTTATCCCTATACCTGGCATGTCCAACATACCTTTGATGTAAGATAGAGTGACTGTAACCAGTTTAGCATTGTCTTCCAAACCCATACATTATAGGGGAGTCATTTTTTTTATTAAGAATTTAAAAATAATTTATACCTAATAAATTAGCTTCTGGAAAAATCTTAGAGGTCTAAAATAAAGTCTTCAAAATCATAACAGTAAAGGATTTCTCTGGCAGACCATTAATAGTATATGGAGAAGAAAGTGATTTTATAGGCAGTGAAGAGGCAGAGTATCATCATAAGGAAGAATTGACATTTACAAGTTCTGAAATTGCCAAGGAAGTACACTGGATGTGACAGGTGTAGGAATGAGATCAACATATCCCTGTAGATCAAATAAATGTCTCTGCTTGACATTCTTGGAAGATTACCAATTTTGACAGACACTTGAGAGGAGTACAGTAACTGGAATATCGCAACTAAGACAAAAAAGAACAACATTCTTTGCAGCCGTCCAGATAGGAAAAAAGCCAGAGGGTACAGTGACAGAAGCGTTTTGATGGGAAAAAAAAAAGACAGTGAAACTGGTCTGAAAGAATCAATGCATTGACCAAAAAGTTTATTCGATTTTAAATGTAGAATTTAAGAAGAAATGATTTTATCATAGAATTTCAGTTTGAAGTGATTTTATTATTGAATTTTAATTGAAAATGATTTTATTATAGAAATGCACTGCAAATGATATTGCTACAGGATTTCAGTGGAAATGAGATTATCATATAAATACATTGCAAATGATTTAAATATTTAATTTATACAACTTTATACAACTAGTTATATCATAGGTAGAATTTATTAATATAACAGTAACAATATCTCATCTCAGAAATTCAGAAAGAAAGTATTCCAGAAGTTACATTGACTAAAACATTTTTATAAAGACGACAAAGATGAGGAAACTGGCCAGAAAGAATTAATGTGTGATAGTAACAAGATCTCTTCTCAGAAAGAAGGCTGGAGAGTAGAGCTACCAAAACATTGTGACAAAGGCAACAAAGATGAGGAAACTGGTCAGAAAGACTTATTGTATAATAGCCCTAGTAGGCAGTTATCAGAAAGGAAAATGTACATACTTTGGATAAACTTGTCTGAAATAGGTTCTTTTTAAAAAAATTTTAATTTATTAACCAAATTTCTCAATTTATACATGATGTGAAAAAGTTGACTTTTTACTCATCTCACAAAGGGCTCTTTGCTCTGCTTTCAAAGCAGACATTTTTCTTTCTCCTTGGATAACTTTTGAGAATGACTTAAATATTTTGGAGGGCAACACGTTCACTAATACCTTGGATATTGCAACATACAGCACAACAAAATAAAGCATGTCCTCTGTTGAATGCCGCAAGACAGAAACTGACTCTAGTGTGTTGCTGTTGCTAATTATATTTCCTTAAATAAAACCATGGAATAGATGCTCATGTGTGCCAGAGGCAATACGTAATATGCCACAAGGCGCATATGTGCATTATGTGGCAGTGAACATGGTAAAAAGTTGTTGACTGAATCCAGTAAATTGAAAACTGTTTGGATAGGTGTATAATGGAATGAAAAGTTTATATTGTGGGGATAGATAAGTAAATGGGATCAGGAGATGGAATTGATGACTTTCAACTTGTGTTTTACCATCCAAGAATAACCACATGGTTAAACAGGTCTGGTTAGTCACTCAATAGAAACTTTCATGTCTTTTGGCAGCATGCCATGTTGGGTTGATCAATTAAAAAATTGGAAAAAGGGTTTATTGTAGAATAAGTTAGTTTTCTCGTCTTTTGTTGGGCAGTCATCACTAAAAAAAGTCTGGATTTTCAAAAAACAAGTGTGAATGCTGCCGGACACACACAAGAGAAAACTGTTTTTCTAGACATAATAAGGAATGTTTAAATGTTTTCGCCTCTAGATCCATTGGTGCGGCCTGTATGCATGGTACATACATAGCCAGCCAGCAGGACCAACTTGAAAACTGAAGAAACTTGTGTTGACAGTTTTGGTGACAATTTTGATTGACGGTTTCTAATAAATGATATCTCAGGTAGGATTTGGGAAACAAGTATGTGAAAAATTTCATTCACTCTAATGATTACACTTAGACTGACACTAGTGGTAGAGGAAAATGAAACAATAATCATAATTGTATTTTAGCAACAATTGCATTTGACCCCAGTAAATGTAGACAACGTTTCAGCATTTCCGACCACTGACCTTACTTCTAATCTACCTTTCACATGCTTAGCATTAATAAAAGTTTTATTGATTTTCAGTACATTTCAGCACTCAGTTGGTATGTTGTACGCATAAGGTTTGGAAATAGACAGAAAAGGGCTATTGTATGTATAATGTAAATGCATTGCTAATGATTTTACTATAGAAATGCATTGAAAATCAGGAAGCAAAGGATTCACAGTGATCAGCAAACATTACTGACAAAATAGGGCTATTTTATGTATAATGTAAATGCATTGCTGATAATTTTACAATAGAAATGCATTGTTAATGTTTTTATTATAAAAATACATTGCTAATGATTTTACTATAGAAATGCTTTGAAGATTGGTAAGAGATTGTCAGTAGTCAGGAATTAAAGCAAGCATTAATGTAAATGCATTGCTAATGCTTTCGCTATCGCAATGCATGTAAAATCAGGGAGAAACTGATTGTTAGTGGTCAGGAATTGAGGCAATTGTTACTGACAGAATAGGGCTATTATATGTATAATGTAAATGCATTGCTAATGATTCTACTAAAGAAATGCATCACTAATGATTTTTACTATAAAAATGCATTGAAAATAAAGAAGACATGGATTATCAGTGGTCAGGAATTAATGCAAGTGTTACTGAAAGAATAGGGCTGTTATATGTATAGTGTGCATTGCTAATGATTTTACAATAGAAATGCATTGTATAATATAGCCAAGCAAAGTATTTTCAACATTTGACAAAAGTCATCAATATCAAAACAGTGAACAAAGAAATTTATTAAGTTTCCGATTCATAGTGCAAAATCGGCCATTCATTCTGTTTAGATTTCATCAACTCCTTCACTTTGCTTTTTGTCATCTGTTGGTGACATTGTATTGATAATTATTTACTAAACTGAACTTAGTACAACACAATGCCACAAGTGTGTGGCATCCTATGAAGATCAATTCACTACAGTATTCATGGTTCAAGAGACGAGCTGGCTAAATATTGCTCACATCAAGGTGCCCTTTGTCCACATAGTAGCACAATAAAACATTTAGCCTTGAGATACTCTAGATAAAACTTTCATTGTTGCAATGGCTTCGGTTTTCTCTTGTAACTTCTGATAATTAAATGTTCTTGGTGTTATTTATTCAAACATTCTGTTTATCTACTTATTTGCACATTAAGCTTTTCTTTGTCACCCCTCCCCCTCCTACAGTCCAGATTTGGTTCCCTGAGACTTCTGGCTTTTCCCAAAGAGATTTCAGACCATGGATGAGATTAAGGAGAAATCAACGAGGCAGCTGATGGTGATCCCGAAAGAGGACTTTGCAGACTGTTTTGGAAGTGGAAGGAATGCTGGGATAAGTGTATAAGGTTCCAAGGGGAGTAATTTGAAGGTGATTAAAATGCAATTGCTGTAGGTAGGCTATTTTTTGTTAATATTAAATGTCTCAATACTTTCCAAACAAACCTTGTAGTATGTAACTAAATGGCTCCTGTCGAAGTTGACTTTTGCTTTTGTTTTACTACTTTACTACTACTACTGCCTGGGCAGGTACGGTAGTTATGGGAGAGCAGTTTGTCCACTCTCTTCTCCCTCAACCATCGTAGCATACCAGTGAGAAACTGTTTTTCCATGGTATTTGGCAGGGATGTGGATTCGTACCTTTTCCAAGAATATGAGTGTGAAGAGAGCATAACAGCCTCAACTGAAATTTGATCTTGGTTTACCAATATTGTTTTTTGTGCTGATTATGCTATGTTGCATCTCCATATCTGAAGTACCACATTAAATGGGAACCTATATACGCCTTTAATTAGCGAATTCAATTTACCAGCTCTAAATAATTAAAGATTTATTAAAAATATCAGCTGCAGATGATCAGCATTGATAATTTTCAAACCAAAAGATCAGTCATCTAAATCAATGTTTTCTAAACCTTTCAGCTCCGACACTCCTTAATTTTTCCCAGACATGTTCCCTCTGAAGCATCCTAAAGAAATCATTCAGAATAACAGCTTTTCCTACTCACACAGATTAATCAATAAAGCTAAAATGCTAATCATCGCACATTCTTTCAAAATCTAATTATAACTTCATAGTTGGGTTGATTTAACAAACTCAATCAAGTAGATTAAGTGATGTTTGCTTGTCACATTCTGATAATCATTTAAAAGAGTCTTAACAAGTACACCAACTCCCCCATTAATGTTGTTTCATTGTTGTTATAATGTTGTTGAGAAAATAAATAGATATAAAAATATGATAATATAAAATATTGTAGGCAGAATTGCAAATTAAGTGATTTTTCTGACTCAACATAAATTAGTCACAGAATTCCTAAATTAGAATAAATTAAATAACCCCTATTTATATAATTGTGTCAGTAAAATTGGTTTCACTTAACGTTGTTTCAGTTAAAGTCGTGATTTTCAGGAACCTAATCACAGTGTTAATAGGGGAGCTGGTGTACCTGATTTCCAAAATCTATAATAACTATCTGTCCTTTGTGGTTTCTGAGACAGGAAAGAGGAAAAGGACATCCCGTTCCAATACCATCAACTATGTAGTTATAGCAAGTATTCCAAGCTGATTGATAGTAAGTCATTTGGTTGTGGTGTCGATCATGTAAGTGAAGATTGGAAATCAGTCATATATCTGACGGATTTTCAAAGTAATATCACTTTGCTAACCAAATTGACATTTCCCTACATTTTATTGGCAAGGTTATGAAAGGTAATTGTTACTATTAATGTCAACGAGTGAGTCAGCTTCCATCTGGAGAAGTTTATCACAGCTCTCCAAAAGGAATTGTTGTATTGTCCAAATGTTACTTGTTTGTTTAATTTCCACAAATTTCTCCTTTATTAAAATACAACCAAATAAATAAACAAATCAATTTATTTCAAAGTCTCTCATTCCATGATTTTTGTTTATGTCTTGTTTATTCCTGTAGACTCCTTGTGGGGCATAGGGCTGCAACCATAGGCATACAAGCCAATTATTTCTCCCAAATTTGGATAAAACTGTGTAAAATCTTGGTCAAATCAAGCCCTTTGCCCCCCTTAAACTCATGGCTGCAATCACACCACACATGATGTTACTATGGTTTCAGAAGTAAGTAGGTTTAATGGGTGGAGTTGCTAGCCCCACGCCAAAGGTTTTATCTGTCAGAGTAACCTTCTCTTAGATGGACTGACTTACAGGGGAAAAGGGATCCATTTACCCTGCTTTTTACCCATACCCGGGAGGAGAAGTGGATTCCTGCCTTTCCCAAGGGCATTAGTGTGAAATGAATGCTAGCAGCCTCAGCCGGAAACTCAAACTCGGTTTGACGATTCCATGCCAATAACTGTTATGCCACTCCGCACCTCCCCCTCATTCCGTGATTACCGTAAATGTAGCCACACTCAGGCTTTTTATGATGAGCGTTATGACATAGTAATCGTCCTTTCCCAAAAGGTCACTCTTCAACTCTGGTAAAAAAAAAGATAATTCTATGACCTTTAAGCACACTTCATTTGATACTGTATGGCTAACATTTGTCACTTGAGAGGTTGTCATTGAGAAGCAATACTTTCACAGTTGCATTACGAAAGGTCTTTCTGATATTTCTCAAAGCCAAAGAAAGGGAAACATTCTTTTTTCACGTATTCAGAGGTGAAGCCACTATGGTTGATATTTTAGCAGATCTAGTCATATTTCTTGTATAAAGTACAAACAAACAAAACCAGTGAACATTTTCTACAGACAGACAAAACAGAAGCAGGATTTTGTGTTATGTAGTGCAGTAACTCATGATGTCAATCCCCATAAATCAGCCACCTGTACTAGACAATACATTAATCCTTAGAATCCCTAGTAATGTTTTTTGTACTAATGTTACTCATAAATTGCAATTCCCATATATTAATGAACATAATTATAATAGTACTGACATAAACAACTAGCAAAATTAAAATTATACTTTTTGATTACAATATCATAAGTACAACCTAAATGAATTTGCATTTATATAGTGTCATGTGGTTAAAGTGAAAATTCTGTAAGAAAACAATAGATTTCAAAGTAAAAACGTTTAAGAACTACATCAAAATGTTCATTAACATAAACATTAAATTTTAATGATGAAAATTGCGATACATTTAAGTCATTTATCAATTTTATCATAGAATAATGTGATAAATATAGTTTTAAATTGTTTAAATGTAATATTCCTTAGGTTATATGAATAGAAGTCTGCTCGGATAGCGTAATGGTTAGCATGTCTGCCTCACACATGGAAGGTCCTGGGTTCGATTCCCGGTATGAGCGAAGTGTGGAAAATTCCTCATTAAGACAAATTTCCCTGTGCACTCAGCAGCTAATTGCATACACTCTAAGCTGTGTGATTAGGGTGGAGGTATCTCTTCAGTGGACTTGTATCCTGCCAAGGGGGAGGTCATAAAAACTTGTAGGAATAAAGTCTTGGTCTTGAACTGAGCTTGAGATTTGCAAGGATCACTAAGCTGATAAATGCAACAGAAACCAGTACTTCGTCACCTGCCTCTATACTCCATTGGAAGTTGTCTTTTAAAAGACGGGATGCACTTATATGAATAGTAACAATAAAATCTTTCTATATTGAATTGCAACATTATTAGTTACTAATTATTAACTGAACAGAAGCTTTTTTTGATTTTATTTTCCTTATTTTCCTTTAATTATTACTTCATTTTCAAAAAGATGTTGATATAGGTTCACAAATTAGCAGGCTTTAAAT
>VCCN01005562.1:2268149-2282452 GCA_006491835.1 Architeuthis dux
AAAAACTTTTGGCACTATCAGAGTAGTAGGGTCCCTATCGGAATGTGCCTATAGTGGCCCTTAGTTGAAGATCAAAGTGTAGTATCTGTTCTTTTCACGTCAACGAAACATATCATGAACTTCCCGTTTTCAGTTTTAAACGTCATAATGATTGTATTTGGCACAATGTAGGGAAGGTGTTCCCGATTGTAAATAGTATAGAGTATTAATAAAATAAAAACAATAAAATAAATGATAACGTTTCATTTAAATTCATTGAGAATTTTTGAGAATATTATGCAGAGCGGACATTTAGCTATGATGCAGAAGAGAAATAATTCATTGACCCACCCAAAAATGCAACCCCTTCATTCGTAGACCATTGCCCACCCTTCTACAAAATGTAATTGAAATTCATTGAGGACTATTGTGTGGACAAATAGAGAGACGGACAGACAGTACATAAAGTTCAAAAATTCAAAAAGATATAATAGCAAAAAAAATGAAACAATGCCGTGAAGAGGATTCGAAACATGGTTATCACAGCCACAGCACCAGGGCCCTATCAGTCAACAGTCACTGTGAAATACGCTTGCTTTATTTTATTTCTAAAGACGAGAACATTTCCAGGCATTTTAGTCAAACATATGGGCCAACCTCACACAAATTGCAACAAAAACAAACACAACGGATTTCGTGTCCTTAATATGTTCTGAATGAGAGAAAAAAAGTTTTGAAAATCGACTAGATATGATCCTACCAAAAACGCCCTTTTAGCCATATTAGTCCTGGTGATGACTGATAGTTATAACATAACTCCAATCGTAGACTATTTCCCACCCTTTCACAAAATGTCATTGTGAACTTTTGAAGATATAGTGTGGATATACATAACTTTTGTAGATATTTTGTGGTTGCCGACCGTTAGCTAGGACATAGGGGTCCACTACAGACTTTCCTGACTTCTTTCGTAGCCTATTGCGCACCCTTCCACAGAATCTTATTGAAATTCATGCAGAACTTGGCAGAGATAATAAAAAATATTTATCTGTTTCCGAGTTATTAAGCGCGAAAGACGGTCTGGGTTGGGTCAAAACTATTTGGGGGGTCATAGCTCTTGCATCGAAGCGATTACGTTTCGATTAGTATTTTTACTTATTTATTGATCTTCTATTGTTTACCAAAAACATATTCAGAAAATCTTTATCCGTTCCCAAGATACACTAAAAATGAGGTAATCTGTGCTTAAACGGATGTATAATAACGTTGTTTGTATGCTGTGTCTGGCTAGCGTATTTTACACCGTACACTAGAAATGAGGTAATCCTTGCTTATACGGATGTAAACAAAACTTTGTGTTTTCATGCTGTGTCTGGCTAGCGTATTTTACATCCGTATAAGCAAACATTATGCTTCAGAAAAACCACCATAGTTCCCAAAATACTAGGTAAACCTATCCTTGCCCTATACATAATAAATCCTGAAATAATTGGCTATCAATTGGTGAAAACCCCATGTTTCCATTTTCATTAGTTTTCGAAAGGCCCGGTCATTTTAAAAGAGTCGAAATGAATCTTCAAAACCCACGCTTCTATCTGTAATTGTTTCCGAGAGGTGGGGCAATTCTCTGACCAATACATTTGATAAAAGCGACTTCGCGATTGGGGGAAATAAAGTGTAAGTATATGTGGTTAGATTTGATCTTCTGCCATCCGTAGGATTCTCTTAACTCAAGTGACAGAACAGCTGGTACGGATAACTAGACTTCTCGAGGCAAAAAGGATGTGAATCCAAGTCTCTTTTATCCTTTATTTTCAATCCGCGCTGTTTACTAATGGCGATAGACTGACGGTCTGAGTAGTTGCAATGGAAAACAACTGAAATTACGATGAAAGAAATACTAATCAAACATTGATAACAATCCTCTCTTGTTTGATATGTATATTAAGCGACATTCATTGAATTTGCTTTTGAGTGGCTGGCGCGGTCTCTCATTATTTTTCTGGGTAAGTGCAAACTGTATGAGAGGAAAAGTCAAACACCAGCGATGTGTGGTGTGTGCAAAAGCCAAAATAGCGTTCAGTTTTTGTTTTGCAGTATCACCATTTTGGGGGTCTGGGATCGCACAATTTTTTCCCCATATAAATTAATGGTAATTGCCCCTTCGCTTTACGCCATTTCTTCTTACGAAAGTTTTTTTATTTATTTTATAGGAAGGCTCTAATTTCGGATAGTGGGCTAAACCACTACTCGTTCAATCGTTTGACTTCCTGGCCCACTGATTGAGAAAGATCTATGAGGAAGCATCCGCTGTTTCTAAAAGAGGGGGGAAAGAAAGAAGAAAAAATAAGAGAAGGATTTAAATCATTAAATCCGATACGCCCTCGTTTTGATAGATGAAAAGCTTAGAACCACGAAATTGTGCTTCATTGGTGATAAATGATCTTGGAAAGGAAATTGATAGATTATCTATCATTTCAATATATCGATCCCACTGAACGTTTAATTAAACCTTCATTGACTTTTGATCTTTCAACCACATAGCTGAACTAAATAAACAGCCTCCTTCCTTTTTTCTGGTATTTACTGTTGATTTGATTCTTAAACCGGATGGAATTGGCTTCAGATCTCTGCATCTGTAGAGGAATGTTTGGTGTTTGGATATTTGTGTACAGTGGCGGTGCGAGGCCCGACGGCGCCCGCTGCAAATTATTAAATTTGCGCCCCTCACAAAAGTAAAAGGTTTAAACGGTAGGTCCGATTGCCCCCCGCCCCGCAATTGCCTGAAACATCCAGCTGCAAATACTGTTGGTTTTATTAGGAGACACCCTTTAGATATATCAACCCCACTAAATGTTTAAGCCTCACTGACACTGACTTTGAATCTTTCAATCACATCAGTTAAATTAAACCAACAAAGGTGAATGATTCAATTAATTTTTCAGGGTTGTTGTTCGGGGTCGTTGTTATTTCTATCACAACGTTTCAGTCGCGGTACTCTCCAGCCTTCCTTCTTTCTTTCTTTCTTTTCCCCCTGGTGTTTACATGTTAAGAACTAACGAATTACTGCACGAATTTCAATTCACGTCTGTTTAAGTTCAACTGGTGTAATTTCAGGACAGTTTTCAGTGTTGCCATTCTCTCTCTGCCTACATCTCTCTCTTTTATACACCACAATCCCTTGCATACAGAACTAGCACACATTCTCCATTCGTTACTTATCCATATCTATCTATTATATTATTCTGCGTGTTACTACCTGCGTTCGAATGTTACCGGAGAGAAAGGTTAGGTAGTTTAATAAGAGGGTATGAAAGGTGAGGGCAGACAAGAAAGATTAGGTAGTTTAATAAGTGTGTAGGACAAGAGAGGACAGAAAAGGAGTTCGGTAGTTTAATAAGCGAGTAGGAAAAGAGGGCAGAAAAAAAGGTTAGATAGTTTAATAAATGGGTAGGAAGAGAGAGAACACAAGAAATTTAGGTAGTTTAATAAAAGGATAGAAAGGGAGAGGGGAGAAAAGAAAGGTAGTTTACTGAGGAGGTAGACATATTTTTGCATATGAAACTAATCCATGTTTGTATAACATTTAGGTAAGGGAGAGAATGAGAAGATACAGGCAAAGGGTCAGAGAGGCAGGAGATAATGGATAATCTTAGTTGTCAACACCCGTGGAATTTCCACAAGTTCAGCTAGTTCTTTTAGTAATTTTGCTTCCACGATACGATAATTCTAGCAGAAGGCCACAGTTGTGTGGCACCCGGTGAGGCTCGAACTCACTACACTGTGAATTAATCTAAATGATGTGCTTGCTAATGATCATGCGGTATGTTTGAAAGCAATACCAAATCAACGTACTATCAATGTATATTACTATCCCAATTTCGATCCTCACAGATTTGTCTCAAATTAGGCTGTTCTTATATTGGATAGCTAAATGAAGACTACTCTCACTACTACTGTGATATCACCTTCTGTCAATTCAGTTTGGCTCAGGGCCAGAATGTATAAATCAGGAGTTCCTAACCTGGGGTATCCACACCCACTGGGGGTATGGGACACGATGGGAGAAAATTGAAAGATTATTATTATAATGAAATATGCATATGGGAGAGCGGTGATACTTCGGCCGCTTTTTAGAAAATATTTCTAAAAAAATCAAGTTTAAGCTGCAGTGTAATTGTATTGATGTTAAAATGTAGCCTCATCATTTGGCTCTTCAGACAGATAGTATCAAATCCTTAGCTCATTCAATTCTAAGCTACAGTTAACAAAACACAACTTTGTAAATCGTCTGAACTATTCCACCTAGTGGTGATAGTTCGGTCAGAGGGGTGAGATAGTTCAGCCACATGTATTAATTGGCATATTCTTGAAATTAAGGGAGTTGGATTGGCTAAAAACATAAATTTAATCATTTCAAAGACATTTTATTATCTTAAAGTACAAAGTACAAAAATAAACTTCAATACAAAGGAACCTCTTCATATTTGTTGGAAATATAATCTTTTAAAATTGAAATAAGCGTCTTCAGAATTATGGATAATTGGCTTAGCCTCTTCCTTTGCTTTAATATGATGCATAATTGCCCTCCTCACTCTCTCTCTCCTCCTCCTCCTCTCCTCTCTCTCACATCTAATGGACACCACAGATTACAAAAGAAACTTAATATTGACTTTACTTCTCACTTTCAGTCTTCTATTTCAGATTACACCCAGGCCTATCTATTTCTTCCCTATTCCTCACATATTTATTATTATGGAGTACAGATACATACATAAAAATATATAAATATATATTCCCTGATGGCCATTAGGAGTTGTGTTTCACTTTGAGTTGATAATATAATTATTTAAAGGAAGTAGTGTTATCATTTTATAAAGGTCATAACTTTGTAATAGTGTGGGGATGGTTCGGACACTGACGAACTATCCCTCTGCTTGACTGACCGACCTATCCCCCCACAATATGATAAAATAATGGCTACCCCCAAAGTTCATACAACAGAGTTTAACATTCACTTTCAACACCAATATCTTTGACATGTAACACAGATTTACCATAATAATGCATAAATCACTGCTCGCCATATTTATGTCGGTAGAGCTTACGTTATACAACCCATAAAATATACAAGAACCTAAAAAAACAAATTCTGGCCTGGAGGAAGAAGTTCTGGGCTTGTTGTTTTGAAATTCCTCATGGACGATGTAAACAAACTCCTGAATTTTCACGCAAGATCTCGCGGCTCTAGGCCTCATACTTTCTTTTCAGGAAATGCAATGTCCGACCTATCCCACTGTCCGCAGTATCACCGCCCTCCCCTACATACTGTTAATATTGAATCTAAGTATTTCTAGCTAGCGTTATCATCCTTGTAGTGACCAGCCGTTGAAAACACAAGAGCAGGGTACCATCTTGTTTTTTAGTCGGTAGTAGAAATTTGAAAGAGGCAGATGTGACGAATGTAGTTAAGAAGAATAAAGAGTTTGTTGTAAGGAATCTTTTGTTTGTTGAAGTTGATAATTCTGTGATTTATTATTTAACACGAATTCAGATTAAAAAGAATTCGTTACGATCAGAAATGCACTCTCTCTGGATTGCAAACCTCTTTTGGAAGCTTCCCACGGAATTTCGTAGGCTTGCTAAAGAAACGAAGCCCCACACAATTGGAGAAAGACTAGTGAAGCCCTGTGCTTTGGAAATGGTTAAAATCGTGTTGCGAGATGATGCAAAAACAAAAAAACCGAGAGAAGTGACCTTGTCCAATGATACTGAATGCCAGAGAATTAAAGAAATGAGTCACGACATAGAACAGCAAGTTGTCAGCGAGATTGAGATCAGTCCAACAAAAATCAGCATGCAACTCGATGAATCAACTGACGTATCAAACCACAGTCAACCGCTTGTATTTCTACGATATGTTCATGAAAAGAAGATCAAGGAAGAGTTATTATTCTACCATCTATTGTACAGTTAAAATATATGTGTAATTAACAACTTTTTGTCATCATTGTGTAATTTGTGTCTTTTAAAATAATTTTAATCCAAGGTGTCAAAAAGACGCTTACACCCCTTTTGAGACAACCTAAAACTACCATCACAGCAAAAGATGTCCTCGGTCGTTTCTTCGAACGAAACTTTTATAAGCAAGCGTAATTTTCAATATATTTGAAGTTGTTCTAAATCCAGTCAATTAATCATTAAATTAACTAATTTTCTTCGTATCAATTTTCGGAGGCCTACTTTATTTTTGAAAGATTTCTTAAACATTCTTGACAGAACAGTTTAATTTTTTTGTTGAGGAGAGAAGTGAGACACATCCTTCGAAGAAGTAATTTGTTGTTGTTATTGACAACATGTAAAATTAAACATCTAAAAACCTGCTTTACAAATAAGCTTAATTAATCTACGCTTATATAAATTATAGGAATGTTAAAATATTCTTTTCACCAGAAAATCGACTCCTGATGAAAAAGAAATTGCATATAAAAGTTTCGTTCAAAGAAACGACCGAGAACCTAAAAGTAAACAAAAATGACTTGCGATATTCTACTTAATAATTAATGAAAATTGGTTTTCCGTTTCTTTTGACTGAAATGTGGGCTTTTTTCTTTTTAGCAAAGCCAAGAAAAAATCCAAGAACTAAAATTCTTTTCAAGTTTAATTACGTTTTTAAAATAGGGTGTCGATGTCTGCTTGATTATTTCTCTGATCATTCGCAAAAAATCATTTTATAATATATGTTTTTTTTATCATTCTGTTCTTCCAATGTTGTTATTTAAGATGTAAAATAAAATAAAAGTCAGCTGAACTGACGTTCGTCAAACAGGGTGTCTCCGAATCGTCCGCAAGACGAAACTGCTGTCGGATGACTGTCAGTGACACGTCGTTCGACGAAACGACCGGACACGTGATTGGGCACACTAAAATCACTGACCTTCTGTCACATTTTGCCATCGTTTGGTGGCAAACACAGGTTGTCTCAAAAGGGGTGCAAGCGTCTTTTTGACACCTTGGATTAAAACTATTTTAAAAGACACAACTTACACAATGATTACAAAAAGTTGTAATTACACATACACTTTAACTGTACAATAAATGTTGAAAGTGATCTCCTTTAACCTGGATGCAAGTTCGTATCCGTTTCATTACATAAACGTTTTATTACATTGAAAAACGACATAGCCGACACAACACAAAGGAATGAATGCTCAAATGATGCTAGCGCATGATGCAATCATTTCAACTGCTAAATATTGTTGTCTCTGAGTACAGTGTTGCCACGTGAGTAATATGTAACATAAAATTTACCCTTAGGGTTGCTTTCTTTATGAAACCCCCTCTTCCTCGGCTTTATCTTGGGAATTCTTTTGAGAGAAACCCCAAACTACCGCGAAGAAAAGAGGTCAGCAATGGTTTTCAAAAACTTGTTGGTCATGTCGATAAAGAACAAAGCCGACTGAACACTTCCACACTAGCGCTTTTTTCGTTCAGGCGTCACAGAATTTCAGTGTGTGACAATCCTTGCTCGAGTGCGCAGCTCTCATATCCACTATGCAAGCGTCATTCAGGTGCTGGGCTTAAAAATCGATAACACAAATATTACTCTCTTTCAATCTTGCTTTCAACCTAATTAACACCTCCCACCATCATCTACCGGAATTATGCCATAATCACGAGGCCATTTTTTCATATATATATATTCTGCCAATAGGAATGCTATTATTTACGGGAAAATGTTCGTGCCATCACGGAATGTAACGAGTTGGTTATGGGGACGCGTCGGCACACTCAGCGTTGCTATATTGAATTTTGCGAAAGAAAGGTTGCGTACGTATTGATTCGAAGTTGTTGTTTTTTCTTCCCTTTTTTTGTATTAATCTGAATATGCTTGCCGAACAATGCTGGATATTTGGAGGTCTGCTAGGGAAGACAGCAGAAAAAGTAGTATTATGAGAATAAATACCTCACAATATTTTTTTTTTATACACCTTGTTATAGTTGTTTCAAAACCAGATCGACAGATCGCACGAATGCTCACCGCCTGTTATAAACAAAACACATTATTCTCGCCCCGAGAATCCGTATTCAGTTTGACAAAACACAAACAAAACTGCCTATTTTCACGAAGATAAAAAGATTTATTTATCAAATAGTCTCGCTGTGAGCAATGGTTAGCAAGTTAATCTCGCAGGATCATTACTGCTGAAGCGAGTTCGATCCTAACTGGCTGCTATACCTATGTAGCCTTGCGTCGTACTAAGCTAAATATCAATACTATCAGTGACTGACATGACAGAATTTAAATAATAATAATAACCAGAAAAGTTCCTTTATGGTTACTATTTATAAGTGTATTATAGCGCTAACAATGTTTCTGTTCATATGACAACAAAACTACGCGAGTTCGTGCAAGTATTCAAACGGAGCTTGGGGGTAAGGAATTCTTGAAAGAGATCAAACGGAAGCCAAGAAGTATATAAAGCACGAATATGGTTACCTATAGATGAAAGGAACCGATATTCTGTTTTTATGTCGGCAGATAGTATCACACGGCAAATTCAGTATAGCGAATGCCGATTGGTTGAAAAATAAGTTTCTTTTTTTTGCGCTGAATTTCGATTGGCCAAAGTAACAGTTCACTTGGATCTAGTTTTCAAAAGAAAGAATAAACCTTCGGGGGGGTTAGATTTAGTCTCGACTAAGTAGTAGAGAGTTCTACAAAGTCACTATGTTATGATAAATACATCAACATGTTTTATAGAGTATACAGATGTTTCATATTGATTCACGAACTTCTTAATGTAGTCCATGAAAAAGCTTTCCGCGTGTTTTATATGATCCATCTTCACAGCTTCTTAAGGTATATGTAATACCTTTGATAAAACTAAAAGAACCCTATTACGTTTTACTGTATCTAAAATGATTTGACATCTACCCCAACGATCTGATTGCAATACAAACAGAAGATTGAGCAGACATGATTACTCCTAGATTATAAAACTAGACGGTTCAATGCACTGATAAAAAGATTCCAGGACTTTTTATACAGTTTATACACAAACTATATATTTTTATAACATTAATCATTCTTAGAAAGAAATGCATATTTGCATAAGCATAATGCCTTTGAAAAACATGTGCACATTTATTAGGTTCCCAATATAAACAAAATATACTGTCTCTATACTTCTTGCTATACACATAATAGCCCTTTTCTTTCAGCAAAACCTACCATAATTACTTACTACTAAAAATCTTTTTCTTCCTTATTTTTTTCAATGTATTTTCATAGTAAAAACATTAGCAATGTAATTACATTACGAACATAATAGCATATTCTGTCAGCAAAGTTTGCCTTATTTCCTGACCACTGACAACCCCCTTTTCCTGTTTTTCTATAGCCACATGGTTAAGCGACACTAGAAAGCTGGTCTTCTTTTGTTGCGTGCAAATAATGTACATGGCAATTATATTTATGCAAAAATACTGACAGCCATAGGTAAATAAAAGGATTCGCTTGTCTCAACTTAGGAATTGGATATTCGTTCATGATTGATTAAAATAACGCTTTGTGCCGCGAAGACTGCTTATATATATATATATATATACACACACACAAAACATATGCATCTGCATACAAGCCTATATATACATACCCACGCATGTACCAGTATATTGCGTGCGTGTATTAGCTAACGGCTCGTGATGTCGGATCAAACAGTCTCAAGTATTTTATCTTGAGGTTGGTGAATCGTTGCAGGAATAAGACATAAGTAATCATTAAATCTCTGGGGAGTCATACTTATTACAATTACACCCGACAAGGAGAGGCTGAGTCTTGTTCTTAGCACAAAACCAGTACAACTAAAACGACTCATATCAAGGCAAGATTCGATAAAACTGGAGACAGCAGGAAATGCCGAACGTACGATTACAACGAAGGAAATTAAATTTTGTTAAGAAATAATGAATCTCTGACAAAACCACAACAACTCTGTAAGTGATACCCACCTAAAAAAAAGAAAAAACAACCAAAAATCCAATGGCAATGCTAAAAGAATATATCAGTATAATCAGAAACTCTTCTCGAAGAAAGAAGCTATTTAATCCAGACAAGAAGAGTAAATCCGTCTCGTCAAATAACCAGATATGTCAAGTGGTGGGGAACAACACCTACAGGGATAACTATTAGGATATTAGAAACCGCCAACCAAAACTGTCAACCTCAACATAAGTTTCTTCTGTGTTTAAGTTGGTATGGCTGGCTAGCTATGTATGTATGCGTATATCGCGCATACAGGCCGCACCAATTGAGCTAGAGGGCTGAAAATTCAAACCGTATGTCTAGAAAAACGTCTTTTTATTTTTTGACAAAAAATAGGTTTTAGTGGGGGATACAATTTGCAATGTAATTTTATTCTAAATTGGTCCCTTAGTTTGTGTCCGGCAGCATTCGCGCTTGTTTTTTGAAAAAATCTTTAGTGATCACTGCCCAACAAAAAGATAAGTAACTTAAACAAATTGGAAAAAGGAGTGATCAATGATTAATTGATCACCCCCAACACGGCATGCTGCCAAAAGACGTTGGTAGCGAGACGGTTTCTATTGAGTGACTAACCAGACCAGTCAAAAGAAATTTGCATAGTGAGAACAGCCGCCATACTTATCTTAAGTGTTAACCCGTTGAACCCTGAGTCTTTACCAGTTTTCAATATATTATCCGTCCATGAGATCAGAAGTGAAATTTCAGGTTTTATGCTCCGGTGGAGGGACTAATTCTAACATGTTTTTTCTTGTGTAGAATGCCATACTGAACAAAATGAGGTATGATAGGCTGGTCAGAGTGGTAGTTGTCCTGATGAAAAATTGGTTTGAATGAGGCAAACTGCTATTTTTTAAAACTCTTGAGAATCCATGGTAAATAGCTTCTCCCACCAATTTTCGTCTCTTCAATGTTCGATTGCCATGAATTTTCAAACAAAATTAAGAAATGATGATGTAGCGACTAAATTTAAACTTTGTTCAACTTTTTACCCGGTTCATATCGACTAAAAATAAGATTTTATATAATTTACATTACGTTTTGAAACACGAAACTTACACTGTATTTACAAACAGGGAGATACATGTTCTCATAAAATTACAACTAGCTAGCTGCTAAAATAAGCTCACACTAAAAATATAAAATTATTTTTAAAAAGTACAGAATTCAGAAGGTGGTGGCTTTTTTCAGCCAAGCCCGGTCAAGCTGGAACTGCTTACAATTACATCCGCGCGCTAGGTATATGGAAGCAGTCACCAAAGCAGTCACCATAACAAACAATTTACAAAATAGTAGTACTGAAGTTTAATTTGTTGTAGGGTATGGATTTTGCGAAAATTTAATTCGCTGTTTCACCTACAATATTTTATATTATCCTATATTTAAATCTTTTTTCCCAACGACGTTATAACGAAACGATGTTGAATGGGAGAGCTGGTGTATATGGCACTAAGCGAATTGGCGGCGACAACCCGAGAAACCCTTCTCTTACGTGATTGAATTTGAAGAACTTTCCTGGAATAACACGACTTTTTGACGCCGGTCAAGCAGAGCCAATAACGATAAAATAAGTGTTGAGTATCAAACAATAGCTTTCCAGATTCAATCTGACATCAAGCAAGAAAGAATTAAAAGCAAAGGGAAAAAATGATTGAAATGTGCTGATAGAACGAAGCGAACTGCAAAACGTGAAATACCCCAGTATGATTGATTGAAAAGTAAGAGGCACAAAAATACGGAGTATCTATAGAGTGGGAGGTGGGAGGCGCGTTTATGTCAATTACAATAAAGAAAAGCTGTGTTCTCCAGTCATATGAACCTGAATATGACCCCAACTTTGAAATTTTCAACGCCTGCCTGGGCAGCTAATGTAGTTATTGGTGAATGGTTGTCCAAAATGCCCACTCTCTACTTTGTCGGTCGCTGGGTGTTTTGTCAAGATATCTGGTGACGGAATAAGTGGATTCATGTATATTTCAAGGGTATTAGAGCAAAATAGAGCGGATTTGGAACTCCACCGATTCCATTATGAAACTCAAGACGCGAAATGGCTTCGTCCATGAGGGGGAAAATTGAGGTCCTTCATTTCCAAGTGCAGTGATTTCGACAGAGGCGTGACATGCTCGGCGAGACAAAGGAAATTGAATGTGTGTCAATATGTGTTAAATTCCTCGAACTTTTGTGTGTATATATATATATATATATACACACACACACACACGAGGTGTCCCGTAATTATCTCCTTTCTGTACATTGTAAGGGGAGTAACTTTGCATTGACTAGGCTGGATCGTGGAAAAATTGAATACTCTTACAACGTGTACACGAAAGAAGATAATTATGGGACACACACACACACATATATATGTGCGCGCGCACGCGAGTCAAATGAAAAAGTCGGAAGGCTTATGGTACTGAAGATGTATTTATTCCAACGTTTCGTTCTTAACATCATCAGGGAATGAATAGGTGATACAGAACAGTTCTCGTGTATATATGGGTGGGTGGTTGGGTAGTAGTTCTTGGTAGTAAGAGTGGGTAGGTAATTGTTGAGCTTAGTGGGTCATGTCCCCAGAGGGAGATCAACTTTGTATGGTTGATCGAAAAAGATCTCTAAGTAGGAAATTGTTGATTGGGTGGTGGTGGTGTGGTGGGGATGGGGGGACAACGAGGATGTGGGTTGGATTTCAAAGGAGTGTCGGCCGAGAATTTAGATGGCTTAAGTGAGGGATATGATAGTATCATACTGGCTGTTGAGTTTCTGTTAAAATTAAGTGTGTTTTAACAAATGTGAATGTTGATATTTATTTTTGTGTTTCGTTAGTATTAAAATGTGTTTTAAATGTTGTTAATGTTATATTTGGTTTAATTGATATACCAAATTGGTTAAAATTAGTATGGGATTTCTATTTATACTATTGATATAAAGTTAGTTAAGTGTAGTAGATGTAGGTTATTATCTCAAAGGTGGTCTGAAAATGAGGATATATTTATCATACTGATTGCTAAATATCTGATATTAAATATGTTTTAACTTTAGCGAAAGTTGATTGTAGGATTGTTAAGGCTGCTGTTAAGTATTAAATGGGTGATGTGTTGTATAGTACCCCACTATACATAAGTCCTGGACTTGGATAGAAAGGAAACCCGAAGACTTGCTTGTAAAAATATCTGGACATATTTTTATTACATAACATACATCTTTGTCGGCCGGATAGTGAAGAGTGGAAGAGAGAAGACAAGGAGAACCGCCAGGCTGTCCCACAGCAGGGACAGCGGTTTCGTGCCTTTCGGCTCCGCTGATGTCTGTCTTCTTTGAGTGTCGAGATTTCTGTCCGCTTCCCAGGCCGGGATGATTTCTTTGGGTCTGCTTTATAGATCTCCAATGCATACGTGGTGTCTCACGGTGTCAATGACCAATCACCATTCCCTGTTTACAACAATGATGCAATACACCCATCTCCCAAGGTGATTGAGGTCACTTACATTTCCGCCACAGGTGGCCGGATACGCAAATCATAACAGATGAATATGGTTAATATTGGATCTTTTTGTTACTGTTGGGACTATAATTTTTGTATTGGGTGATTGTATGGTTCTGCAAGTCTATGTGAATATGTGTATAGGTGTATAGGGTAAGTATTTAGCGGTATGCGGTTGGTAGGGTTTAATGTGAGGGATTTACATTTTTTGTGTGTATATTGTATTGTCTGATGATCAATTTTGCTAGATGTGGGCTGAGGTTGAAGCACCCGGGTCTCTGAGAGATTGTGTTGCTGTGGGCAATTACAGCCGATTCAATGCATTTTCTCCTGTGTTTATGACGTACGTGTTTTATGATGTGGGCGTGTTGGAAATCGAAATAATGGTCATAAGCGTTTCTGTGTGTGGTGAGTGCGTTGGAAATGTCATTTGTTCTGAGTTAGTTAAAACACACTTAATTTTAATAGAAACAGTATGATAATACCACCTCCTTCACTTCAAACCCCCTAAATTCTCGGCCGACATCTGAAATCCAACCTACATCCTCCTCCCCCACCAAAAGATTCAACAATTTCCTACTTATAAATCTTTTTCGATCAACCATAAAAAATACAAAGCTGACCTCCCGGACCATAATGGCCAGTTCCCCCCTGGGACGTGACCCACTAAGCTCAACAGTTTCCATCAACGGATGGACTGTCTTACTACCAAGAACTACTACTCAACCACACTTCCAAAACCACCCATATACACGAGAACTTCGTGCGGGGATCATTTGATTTCATACTGTCGACATA
>VCCN01005562.1:2284557-2295015 GCA_006491835.1 Architeuthis dux
GTGGACTTATAACGGCTGCTGCTGATGATGATATATATATTGCACGGTTTGATTTACTTGGCTACTAATATAGTGGACAGTTTGGTTTTCTTGGTTCTCTGTCCGTAACACTGGACTCTTCTACTCGAAGCTAACAATTTTGCTGACAAAATACCTTCTACCTCTCATTTGTAACAATTGATTCTTCCAGGTAACGAATTCGGTATTTTTTTTTCTAAAAAAAAAAACATCTCATAGAGATCCAAATACATCTTTTCACTGTGATTAACGAGTAGATCATTTTAAAAAGATGCATCAGGACGCAGCCCGTAAAGCAATGCTCAGCAAGCTAATATTACTGGCCGTTGTTAGTGGGCACGATCTCCATTGGATCTCCCACTATTGACGGTCTGATACCAAACTATGCTAAGTTAATAAATCATATTAAAAAAACGATCATCATATGTAATGAATAATGTGATTTCTATTTCTCTATCTGCAACAATCGACTCTTCGATTTAAAGGTAACAATTGTGCTGATAAAAATATCTCCTACCCACTATTCGAAGCTATGGACTCTTCCATTGTAAGGTATTCAGTATTTTTCTTTTCTTAAAAGATTATCTCATGGAAATCCAAATATATTTTTACGGAGATTTACTAATATATAGATATGAGTGGCCGCACATTTAAAAAGAGAGCTAGAATGCTCAGTTTTTAAAATTTATTTTGAAGCTTGAACAGTCTATGAAACATAATGCAAACTGTCCAAGCTTCAGAATACAAAGAAACTGAGTATTGTAGCTCTCAAAATAACGAAAAATGTTTGGGCACTTATCATGCGCGGCCACTCATATATAAAATGCTAATGTTAACAATTTTATAGTAACTAACATTACAATAATTAAATTGAGTCTCAGGTATTGGTATTATTGTGAATTCTTTTAAATTTTGAGTTATCTCCCTTGGTCACTCAACAGGGGGGGGGGTTCTTAATGATGCCATATTAAATTGAACAGTGAAAGAGAAGAGACGAGAAGTGTAGGATTGGACTTTTCCAGTTGGCGTTAATGGAGTTTGATGCAATACACAAAAGGTATTTACTGCGCTCAGCCAAGTCTTGAGAATTCCTTCAACCAGTCGATATAGGCGAGGCTGTCCTCTAATGAAAATTAATGTTCGTTATCTGGATTTAAGCATTGATTACTTGGAAACCCAGGAAAAATAATTACTTGCAAAGCTATCTCCAACGCATTCGACTGGATGAGAAATTGTTTTGAAAAGGTTATCTCGGAAAGATGGTTGACAAAAAAAAGATTAATGTTATTGTCTATTTTTTCTCCTGTGAAAAACTATTTGGTGGCTTATCTTAATCCTTAATACCTTTTTTACCATCAAATAATTTTCAAAATAAAAAGT
Source organism: Architeuthis dux (assembly GCA_006491835.1). NCBI lineage: Eukaryota > Metazoa > Mollusca > Cephalopoda > Oegopsida > Architeuthidae > Architeuthis > Architeuthis dux. The sequence goes on from VCCN01005562.1 coordinate 2,285,956, forward strand.
AGCAACCCGCCCACCGATAAACCAACTTCTATGTTTTCAATATTCCGGTGACGTATGATAAAGTACAACTGAGTTGTCAATATTTCGATGTTTATTCAGATCATTCTCAAAATATTACATGAATCGACACTGCTACATTTTCCAGCTTGTAAAATGAAATATTGATTAATGCGTTTTTCAGAATTGTTTTCGTTCTTAAAGTTTTAAAATAAACTTAATACAACTGAATAAAAATGTCCCTAAAGAATTAATCCGTACTTTAAAGGCTGGAGAAAAATGACGATCAACGTATGGCTTTTCTGATCATTGATATATTGCTCCATTTTAGATTTGTTTGGACATCATCCCCGGTTCTGCTCAGGCGGAATTTCTTTCCACATGAACAAAGTATTTGGCGAAGCACGAGACACATCTCGCCCCCTAGTCGCCCTACTCTCCGGATTTGGTCCCTGCCTTTCTTTGTTCCCAAAGGTGAAATCCATCCTGACAAGTCGTCGATTTCAGACGATAGAAGAAATAGACGCAAATACGCCACGAGACCTGCACACTACCCCTCAAAACGCATTCCAGAACTGGACATAAAAAACGCTGGGAACGGTATAACGACAGTGGAGGGGACTATTTTGAAGGAGTCAAGTCTCATAAGGTTGTAGGTGTAATGTTTATATGCATGTATTTATGCTTCTATATGTACGTTTTTAAAAGGAATAAACACGCCGACGATTTACCCAACAGCCCCCGTTTTACGAGCCTCGGTTTCCGGTCACGAAAACGGGGGCCCGGAAATGGGACCTGGGAAGCTTTCTCGGGTCAGGCAAAATCGCCCTGTCAACACGTGTTTGTTTCGTCTCTCATCTTCTTTTCTTAACACGCTAAATACAGTGGAACCAAATGCGTTTCGAATTACACGCAGTTAAAACAGAAAGAACGACAAGCTAACAAAGGCATTAGTACCAGACGACGTTACAGTAGGTAAAGCAATATATTAGTTTTTGAAAAAGTTCGGTTTCTTTTTTAACACACCTTGTATTTATATAATGTCTTGTTTTTATTCTTATACATATATATCAAACGCAAATTGTATCCGTATATATAAAACGCAGGGTGTATCCGTATATACATATATTTTATGTTGTGTAACACTTTTCAGTGAACGCGCAGATACTATACTCTGTATCGGGGAGCAACACTTTGATCCTGGGTAGAGCGTACAGATACTCTCATCCCAGGCAGAACTTATACTAGTTATTAATAATAATAATTCCTGGTATTATGTCAAGAAACCTCATCACTTGGTAGACAAGATTACAGCGGATGTAACACTTAGTTTGCCAGAGATTGTCGTTCTTATCATCTAAGACCTCGTCTCTCTTGAAACCCAACGAAATTAATCGAATTTGTGCAGCCTTGATGAATTATTGGTTCAGCTAATGACGTCCCTTGATTGTGTACGGATACATCCATAGAACAATACTCATATCTCCAAATGTTATTAGTTGTCTCGTACAAAGCCGGGATAATTCCCTAGGATTGAATCGAAATGGAAAATAATTATCTTTTGGAATAAGATCCAAACGTCTTCTCTCTCTAGCAAGATTCATTCGTTCATTTCTTGTCGCTCGCAGCCAGGCCAGTCAGAGGGTTCAGGAGCGTAGGGTCTTCGGCATGCGTTATTGAGTGTAGCGCAGAGATCGGTCTTCTATTTAGGAGGATTAACGGGATCCCCAATTGCTTACGGCACCTGGTATTCCCAGACGGTCAGCCATCTATGTCCTGACTAGGTTCAACATTGCTTAACTTCGGTGATCGGACAAGTACCGGTGTGTCCAACGCAATTTGGCCGAAACACAAAGCCAGGATAATCCACTAGGATTGAATCATAATAGAAAAGTTATCTTTTGGAATATGATCCAAACGTCTGCTCTCTCTAGCAAGATCAAATCAGGGAATTAAATTTAGCCAATCTGTACATCAGTTTTTTTCTCATGAAATTCTGATTGACATTTTATTGGGATTTCTACAAAGTAGTAAGGGAAGTGAAATTGCATTTAACTCAACAGGAGTAATCAGAGTTTAGTCCGGGGTCAGCAGCACCTACCCTCCACCCCCGATGCTAAGAATAGGGTACTAAAATGTTCCTTAGGATATCCACTTTCAGAAAAAAGAGGCTCACAAGAAAAACATTTAGGAAAAACAGATACAGCGTTATCAATATATTATTGGAAACTAACGGAGTCAGGAAGAAACTCTGTAATAAAATGGAAAATCCTGAAAGAGGCTAAAACACGCAAAAGCTTAAACACGAGGTACAATTTGTGTCTTGAAGAAAAATTAAAAACAACATATAATGAAAAGAGTAAACTCCACTAGACATCTTCTAAAAATGCTTTTTTAACATTTCTTTTTAACCTGTTCTGAATTTTATTTCGTCTCAGCGCACTAAAGGCGCACACTAAAGACTCATCCTATGTCATGTTTGTGACAAAATGAAACTAGGCTACGGTGATTTATTTTTAGGCAAAGGTGGCAATATCTTCCTTAATGTTGGTTGGCATTTGATATACTCTCTCTCTCTCTCTCTCAAGAGCGCCGCGCTGTAGTGTAATTTCGTAGGGGAGAGAGAAAGAATGCGCGCTGCCTCTTTAACGGCTCATTGCAAAACAAACGCTGAACGCCATTTTTGCTTCTCTCCCCATTTAGTAATATATACTCTCCGCACTCTGCGCTTAGCTTAGTTTGGTACGAAGACAACTGTGGCACACCCAGTAAGAATAGAATTCACTACAGTGTAGTAATGATCGCCGAGGCGCCCATATTTATTTTAGTTTTGTTTAGTCTAGCACGTCTATAGTTTCAATATACACGTTCCAACGTCTCATTATAATTCTGAAACGTGTGTAATGTGGAAACATAAAGATGTTAAAATGCTTCAAAACTCGAATTATCTTCTTTTTTTGCTTTATCTGATGACGTAAGTGTTTTAATCATTAACAACTTTTCCGATCGATTTTTATGTCCCCGTCAATTGATTTCTAACGCACGAAAAAAGAGAAGTAAACACCAATAGTCTTCCTTTTAGAGTTGGTCTTAATTGACTTTTGTCTTAAGACGCGCCTCCAGGCTAAAATAGCACAAAATGAATGTCTGCAAGTCATTGAAAAAGCTGTGTAATTTCATTACTTCTGATGACAGCCACCAAAAATAAGTCGTCTGCTTTTGTAGTTCTTCTTTTTGAGGAATAAAAAAGCAATCAATCGTTAGTCAATTGTTTACAAATTTATCCTTTTCTCCCTTCGTTAGGAACTGGTAAAGATAAAGCCTCCAATATGTCGGAATATCAGCTGCGACTGATCAGTAGAGCTTATAAACTCGAGTAAAACTAGAGTCAAATTCAGACGAGGAATTACTTCCTACAAAGACTTCTACTGATGGACTATATTTTCTGTCCGTGACATTTGTTGAGGGAGCTTCCCTTACTTAATAATTTTTTTTTTTCAAATATGTTAAAAGTCCGGATTCATTCTGGTTGAACATAAACAAGAAAATGCAGAGCAAAATAAAGTTTTTGATTTTTCTTCTACGTACAGTGCAATTGGAGAATTGTTTAAACACAGTCGTCATTTTTTTACGGCATTAGTAAACAAGTTATTGTATGAAATGCAGGAATTCTTTTCGAATATAACTGTGGAATAAGAGCTTTCACAGAAACCAGACGGTGAAGTAGTGATCCTTGGAAACGAATGGCCAAAGAGAGCAAAGCTTATTGAATATATACTAGATACCTACCTTAATGTGATGGTTAATAAGCTCGTCTTGCGAACATATTCGCTATTTTAGTGAGTTCGATCCTCACTGGGTACACCGCTACTGTGACCTTGTGCCAGGCTAGGTTGAGCTTAGTAAATATCAGCTTTAAGACAAGAAAAAAGGACATCCCGGTCTAACTTGGAATATACATATGTTGCTTCTGATGGCTAAATTCGGTGTAGGTGGGAATTCTGCACAAACCGGAAATAATGTTATTCATGTCGACTTTTAGAAGATGATAGTTATCATTGGATATTAACTGGTTGCTCGGAGATAATTAAGTAAACGTGCAGTTGAAGAATCTCCTGCATACCTCAAGCTCAGCTAGTTTACAAAGTATCTTGATATAGATAACCTTTTATTTAATGCCAAGATTTATTTTCAAGTAATACAATATAGTTTCATCCATCTATCTAGAAAAAACCTTTTTGATATGATAACATTTCACAATGTGGTAATAGCATAGAAGAATATGAAACATTTGCTTAATTATCATTTTCGTATGTATAAAAGAGAACCGGAAAAATATCCCTCAATCGAAAAACGATTCCTGTACCCGGCACCAAATTTAATCACCTCATCCTTACCACATTGCCAATACTTCCAGAAGATTTCACTGCAATTCATTGAGAACTTTTGGAGATATTGTGAGGATATATAGCTACTATGCAGGGGAGGTAACTGTAAGAATTTCATAGATCTGCCCCAAAGTTTAATCATTTCTTCCGTAGTCCATTTCCTGTCCTTCCACAAAATGTCATCGAAATTCATTGATACCTTTTTAGATATTGTGTCGCGTGGACGTATAGCTACGACAGAGGGGCGGTAACTGTGCATGGATCCGCGCAAAAAATGAATCACTTCTTTCTTACCCCTTCCAAAAAATGTCATTGGAATTCATTGATAACTTTTGGAGATATTGTATGGACAAACACAAACATAAATGTATTTTAAAAAAAGATCCCTAAATCGATTCGTGGATCTGTCCGAAAATGTAATCACTTCTTTGGTAGCCCATTGCCCACCCTTCCATTTTTCTTAATCTATAATGTAATTATCAGATTTACGTATATGTTTTGACTGATTTGATTTTTTAATTTCTTGTTGATTTCGCAGACCATTACTACCGTTGTGTGATCTATCCTCACCGGTTGATCTAAACTCAAAACCTTGTGCCGTACTAAGCTATGGTTAGTTAATATCATAACAACTGTAGTGGATTCTACCCTTAATGGATGCTCCCACTACTGTAGCATTGTACTAGACGCAGCTGAGCTTAGTAAATAATTATGTATGTGGATGGGCCTGCTTCGTATCTGAGATACTTGAGTATTTCTCTACGTGGGCCAGTGGTCGGTATTCGAGTCAGGATTTCGCATGCTGATTTTCAAGGCAGACAAGCCTCAATATTATCTTTATTTTTTTTATCAGATGAAGCATTTTCAACCAATATTATTATTGATTTTTTACTAGTACTTTTTCATCTTAATTATTAGTTGCTTTTCATCGCAACTTACTCGGGTCTTCAGTGATTAAACAGTGCGGGTCGGTTTAAAGGTTAGATTTGATCTTCTGCCAACTGTAGGGTTCTCGTATGGATAACCAGCTTCCTTGAGGCAAAAGATATGTGAGTTCGAGTCTCGCTGAGAACTTATCCTTTATTTCCGATCCACGCTGTTTATTCACTGCAGTAGATTGACGGACTGAGTAAAGTTGCGATAAAAGGCAATTAAAAATTAATATGAAATAAAATGTCAAAAATCAATACAAGTAATGGTAGACAGAAAATACTTGTCAAAAATCAATACAAGTAATGGTAGACAGACAAGCATTTTCCACTCTTCTGTCCCAGTTTGGCTTTGTGCCTTACTAAGAACCATGCAACGTGCATAAGAGAGGGTCATGCTTGGCGTAACATGGAGAGATCACAAGACAGTATATTAGAGAAAAGACAGGAGTCAGAGATATCATAGAATTCATTAGAAAACTCGAATGAGAACGTCAGACAACAGCTGGACATCACGATTCACAATGTGGATCCCCAGAGATCATATATGAAACTGTGGCCGACAGAAAATAAGATGACGTCACGATTTAGACAGGTTCAGGAGATATTGGCGCCGCGACGCCCGCGATAGAGAGATCTGGCGAATCTTGGGGAAAGTCCAACGGCGGACGTTAAAAGTCTGATGATGATACTAAGCTAAGTTAATATTAACTGAAAGGAATGAGAGGAAACGAAAAGAAGTGAGGCAGGAAGGAGGAGAATCGGAAATGAAGGGATTCTAACGAACAAGATTCAGAATTATCACAGTTTAGTTCAAGTATTTCTAAAGTGTGAAACTTTTCTTTGTTTCATACGTCAAAATCATTTGCATTTGTCGTTGAGGGCTGAGAGTGTAGGTGACCGCCAGATGCATCTTCACATCTACGTAGAGTGCCAATCTGATGCTATCCAAGACACTGGCAGCATTGAACACTGACAATAGGCATTGGGAATTTTTTTGTGTGTCTGCCTCCGAAAGATTCAAGAGCACACTTGAATTAACAAATGCACCAAAGAGTCTGTTCATTGACAACTTGGCAGAGATAATATATTCTGACACCAGGAAGTTAAAGTACATTTCTGAATCATTCACTCATACACACACCAGCGATTATCTTTGATCTTCGTCCGAACGTTTTGTCAGAACCAGCCACTCCGTCAAATTGATTAAGTGGGCTTGCGTTTCTCACTGCATAACTTTACTTCCTTCCGAAAGTTCATTAAAAGCATCTACTCGGCAATCGTTGATAAAATGAACGGTACAGGTTCGATCCTGGGTGATATCCCGTAGAGCAGATGAACCTTTCTGAGCTTACAAACTGTTTCTATTCGAAAAACATTGCAAGGTGATCTGTTGTAAGTTCTTACACAAGGCCACAAGTTTGGCGCACCAAGTGAGGATCGAACTCATGACACTAGTAATGATTTGCAAGAGTAGCTAGCGAAACACTACTCTACGACGAAGCCCCCAATTTGCACTATTAGATAATCCGGTGTTATGAACTAGTCTATAAAAGCTTGCTTCTACAATATATTAAACTGTATACCAGGTTGTTCGGGAAGTAGTATCGCATTTTGGTGTGGGAAATAAAAAAAACTGTTCAAATGTAACACAAGTTAAATTTATTTACTTCCTGTAATTTTGATTTTGTTGTTATCAATCCAAACGCTTTTCGGACTAGTGAACTCATTTTTGGTGCTGTTTTTGTTGTTACAGCGTTTCGGCCGATCTATTCTACAGCGTTCTTGATGTTTACAATCCGTATGAAAAAATAAGGTCACTTTCTTTCTCGGATTTGCAAATCAAAAATACAGTTGCAAACAGAATTCAAACTTCCCAGCAACACTTGTAATATGGGTTATTCCATTCTTAGTAACGCGTGTAACACTGGCTATTCCATAATCAGTTTGAGGTCTGTTAAATCTGTTTTAGAATATATTTAAGCACGTCTATACATAAAATCTACACTCATTACCGTCATGTTATGATTGTTTTCAAATGCCTGTGAACCTAAAATCAAAACATTTTCATTACATAAAACGATAATTTCTTTTGAATTTAACTATTTAAAATAGATTTTGTTTAATTTAATATATATTTTGTGATATGATTTTCATTGATTTTTTTCCTTTTCAAATCGACCCTACTATGATAGTTACATCAAGTCACGACCCAGTTCAGTTCGCTTATTGACGGGGACATAGAAATCGATCAGAAAAGTTGTTAATGATTAAAACACTTACGTCATCAGATAAAGCAAAAAAAAGATAATTCGAGTTTTGAAACATTTTAACATCTTTATGTTTCCATATTACACACGTTTCATTTAACATTTGTTAGATTTTGTTAAGAAAAGTTTTTTTCATTCCTATTATAGACTTCACAATGAGAGACAGATCTTTGAATATTTCGTATTCGGCAAAAGATTTAGTGTAGTTTATCAAACAGAATTATAATGAGACGTTGGGACGTGTATATTGAAACTATAGACGTGCTAGACTAAACAAAACTAAAATAAATATGGGAGCCTCGGCGATCATTACTACACTGTAGTGAATTCTATTCTTACTGGGTGTGCCACAGTTGTGTCTTCGTACCAAACTAAGCAAAGCGCAGAGTGCGGAGAGTATATATTACTAACATGGGAGAGAAGCAAAAATAGCGTTCAATGTTTGTTTTGCAGTGAGCCGTTAAAGAGGCAGCGCGCACACTCTTTCTCACTCCCCTACGAAATTACACTACAGCGAGGCGCTCTTGAGAGAGGGTATATCAAATGCCAACCAACATTAATGAAGATATTGCCACCATTGCCTAAAAATGAATCACCGTAGCCTAGTTTCATTGTCACAAAGATGACATAGGATGAGTCTTTAGTGTGCGTCTTTAGTGCACCGAGACGAAAGTAATCATGTTAAATCATGTTTTTAGAAGATGTCTAGTGGAGTTTACTCTTTTCATTATATGTTATTATTTTTAATTTTTCTTCAAGACACAAATTGCACCTCGAGTTTAAACTTTTGCATGTTTTAGCCTCTTTCAGAATTTTCCATTTTATTACAGTTAGTTTCCAATAATATATTGATAACGCTGTATCTGTTTATCTAAATTTATTTTTAAAAGATGCCCTATGATTGGCTAGCCTCGCTTTAAATTCAGGTTTTGTTATTCCCACATATGCTTTCTCGTCTTTTTTATTATTTTCTAATGTTGATATTTTTGTTAAATACATTGTCTAGTGGAGTACACATGCACATTTTCAAGGCTCTAAGTCAACAGATGTAACCATGGGCGCTTGGACAAACGAACAAACAGACAGAAAATATTGACGTTGTTTTTATTTTTCGTAATGTCAGCGAAGTCCTCGGGTATGCCTAAACATTAATTTCTTGCTTTTCAGAAGAAGAAAATTATAACTAAACGCATTAATTAATTTTTACTAGAGCAGAATTTAATTTAATTTGTTTTTTTATGTATTAAATCAATGTTTTTTGTTAAAAGAATTGTGTTTTCATCTTCGTATTAATTTTTATGAGAATTATTGTTTAAAGTACAATGTATCTGTTTCCATTCCATGTCACTGAAACTGTAATTATTTTAATTCTATTGTTTTTGGATGAATAGTTTTATTCTAAAACATTTCACCTACGGTGAAACGATAATGGCTTTATTGTTGCAATATTTGCAATTAATTCTTTTGTTAAAAAAA
>VCCN01005562.1:2295503-2306709 GCA_006491835.1 Architeuthis dux
GAACCAATAGGACAAAAAAGGATGTCATTTTTATTTTAAAAATAAAACAAATTAAACCATGTACTTACTCTCTGATTCATTCCAACCAAGCTTTTCAACAAAGGCCTATAACGCCATAATGCTACGTTACGATGGTGGAAAAGGAATGTGTGTCCATTTTACGATGGATTATTATTGTAAATCAACCCCCTCCCCCCCCAAAAAAAAAACTAAAAAGAAGTGAAAAAAGACGAATTTCAGAAAAATGAAAATAGAGTTTTTAGAAGATGACTACTGGTGTACACATGTATATTTTCAAGGCTCTATTCCCAAAATATGTGACCGGGAGAACTGACACAGACAGACGAGTAAAAAGGGAAGAATACCTTGCCACTTGGCTGGTCGGTTGAGGGGACAGTGTGGGCTACGATGATTCAATATATATTTCAAAACATAAATATTCATTGGCTTAAAATATAATTAATCATATCTAAAAGATTAAAAGTAGAAAGTCACTTGGAGAATGTGTTTTTATATATTCAATTAGCAAACAAGGAATGTGATTTTCTTTTAAAAAAATCATCCACAGGAGTGCTTACAATGTTCTGAGGATTATATTAATAAATATCAAAATGTAACAAATTCAAATGTTGTTTACCTATTAATTGTCTTCAAGGCCTATCCTATATTAATTTGTGTTCCTGCCTTTGCAATCTTCAAATTATAATTTGCCACCAGCTAACGTTCAGTTGATTGAAATTTAAAGTAAATTTTAATCGAATGAATGAAGGAACACACACACACAAGTACGGGGAACTTAACCCATTAATTGCAGATGACTGAAATGTCAGTTATTGCATTTCTATGGCCCAACTGCGAATGACGGAAATTTCCATCAGTCACACAATGGACCCTTCCACTTAAAGTTACGGAATACTTTTTTGTTTGTTTCTATGTTTCACTGTCTGTACCTCTAAATGAAAGGGTCCATTGTTTACAGACAAACACTGTTCAGCTTATTTGGCACCACCCTGGATAATCAAAGTTACCAACTGAGCTGCTCATGTCGGAGTTAATGGGTTAAGACGCACCTTCTTAAAAAACAACCAAGAAAATTGTGGGTCTTTATTTCCTGACGTAGTGATTTTGATAGATGCCTAAGATATGCTGTGAGACACGGGAAACGCCAGGTAAACTTGAAAGACGAACAGGATTGATACATTTCTTCAAATTATCCGAACCATTGGGTAGCACATAATTATTACACAATCTGTTTATATAACCTGTGATATAATTTTATTGTAGAAATCCACCGAAAATCAAGGCAAAACAAAAAGATTGCCAATGGTCAGAAATTAAGGTAAGCATTATTTACAGAATAAGGATATCATACGTATAATATAAATGCATTGTAAATAAGTTTACTATAGAAATGTTTTTAAAAGGAAGAAAAGGGAATTGTCAGTGGTCAGGAATTAAAGAATGCATTACTGATATATAGGGTTATTATATGTATATTTATTCGTGAACTGAGCCGATCCACCTCCCAGAAGTTCTTAGAGGCTCATCAATTCATAAAAAATAGTATACACACACACACATATATATATATGGAATCAATTGTAATGGTTCATTACAAGCGGTACTGCTGGTTTCACATAGATTTTCGTAATGAACATGTGAGTGTTATTTACAATTGTTTTTTATACATCTAGTTTGTTGTTTTCTGAATGGCTAATATATATATATATATATATATTTGTGCGTAACTCTTTTCAATGAGTGCTCGGCTACTACACCCTGATCCCAGGTACAGAGCCGGGGAGCGACACTTAGACCCTAGACATAGCACACAGATCCTCTAATCATATGCACAAGTGCCGATCCATACGTAAATAATCCAGTCATTTTTCTTTTACTAGTGAATAGATAATATCAGTAATTACTTGATTTCATATGAACCGTGAAATAACGAATCAAACCTTAAAAAAACAACTGAAGACAGTCGATAACTAATTAAACTCTTTTGTAGTCGATAAAAAGTATTATCTTAATTATATATGTGTGTATATGTATATGTGTATGCGCGTGTGTGCATGTATGTGTGTGTGCATGTATGTATATGTGTGTGTGTGTGCATGTATGTATATGTGTGTGTGTGTGTGAAGATATTGTCTTCTGCGTTAAGAATTGAGCTTAGAATAAAATTAGCAATTAGCGGATTAGTTTGGAAAATCTCTTTCAGCATCGTTAAAAATGATTTAATTAGCGTTATGCATATATGTTGTGTTAATTTACACCCGTCAACCTCAAATTGAGAAGTCAATACAATCTGACCGAAGCATGTGGAAAGAATACTAGCCTCAAGCACATCCAGACTGGTTAAGAATATTCTCGAAAAGGCTGCACATGGAGACAACCAAGCGCCAAAGATCCTTGCTGGGGTTACAAAAATGATGATGCGAAACTGCCAATAAGATTTTGATAAACACTTCGGCAAAAAAAAAAAGATTTTGTGAAAGAAGGAAGAATATTGGTAGGTATCATTAGAAAAAGAGAATGGTACGAATCATTGTTTGATGGTTATACAGATTGGAGAGTTGCAGTAGATTTGGAATGCCTTTCTAGCTGAGATCGCGTTAACCGCTCAGCGTCCTGATATTGTTATCTGATCAGTTAAGTACAAAACAGGTTCATGTTCTTATCCATTCTCTTGGAAAAAAAAGAAAGAAAGAAAATGTCGACTGTGCTTATGAGCTCAAACTGAAAAATATGAAGATCTGCGAGAACAATGTAAAATACTTGACTGGATAACTGATACATCTTTCCTATCGAATTGGAATATTAAGGTTTCATCACCAACTCAACTTCGGCATATGTAGTGACAGGGAAAATACTAAAAGCATATACAGAAATGAACAGCAAATTTAGCTGTTTATATAACTTGTGATATCATGGGTAAGAGTTATTAAACAAATAGGTCAACATTTGTATTCACTCTATCATAACATATATAGTAACACAGTACATTCTGGCGGTAGGGGTGTGGAATGAAGCAATAATCACGGCTGTATTTTTTCGCTAACTGCAATTGAACCTGGAATACGGAGGCAAGGTTTGGGCTTTTCTTGTCGCGTACTTCTTTCCTCCCGATAGGCACCTACGGAGCTGAAACATGGAACCTAACCAAAGGATTGGCTCTCAAACTAAGAACCATGCAACGTATATAGGAGAGGATCATGCTTAACATCACATGGAAAGATCACATGACAGCACATTATATTAGTGAACAAACAGTGGTCAGAGATATCATAAAAACCATTAGAAAACTCAAATGGACAGTCCGTGTGGCAAGAATGTCAAACAGCCGCTGGACATCATGAATCATAAGGTGGATCCCCAGAGATCATATACAAAATTGTGGCCAGCAACAGATAAGATGGCGTGACGATTTAGAAAAGTTCAGAAGGTATTGGCGCCGTGACGCTCATGATCGAGAAGTCTGGCAGATCTTGGGGAAGGTCCAACGACGGACGTTAAAAGGCTGCTGCTGATGATGATGAAGATAATGATGATAGGAATGCACTTATAATTATAATTATCAGGGTTCAGAAATTAAGACAAGCGTTACTGATTTACAGGGCTATTATATGAATAATGTAAATGCACTGAAGATCATTCAGAAAGCTATTGTGTTCAGGAATGAAAGCAGTTTAATAAGAGGGTGTGAAGGGAGAGAAGTGGGCAACTCGGACTCGTAGGTATTGCCAGGGTGAAGAAAAAGAAAATGGAGGATGAGGAAGGAGAGGTTTGAGAAAAAGAAGGTTGGGAGGACGCTGGAGAATGGAGGCGGAATGTGGGGTGGGAGGATTAAAACAGAAAGAGCGGTGTGATAGGAAGGACATTCTTTTTTAAATTACCTTCTATAGAGTTAGATATTTTTTACTTTCATAATGTTGATTAGTCCCACAAAAATGTATCAAGAATCAAATGCTTCAGAAAAAATACAATTTCCAAAGAAATGATGTGTTTCATGGTTCGCTATAAACTTCCAACAATCTTATAGTTTTCAAAATAACCGTTGACTTTCCATCGAATCGAGTCTTCTTTACAGAGGTGAATTTGCCATATTAGCTTAGAAACTGTAGATTTCACATTAGACTTCAAACCTTTCGGCCGTTAATTCAATGCTCTAACCACAGAGTCAAATCCATTGGTGTAACAAACAAAGACAATATACTTATCTGATGATCTGGAACAGACAGAAAACGATAATGAAATTATATTGAAGCCCAGAATAGATATGTAACTGATAAAGTATATTCTAAGAGGAAAAGAGACCTAAGAATAAAATAGTTTAAATAATAAGTATTCTAAAAAAACAAATCTTTTTTTTCCAGTTTCTCTGTCCGTAACAATGAAGGTTGGGAGGACGCTGGAGAATGGAGGCGGAATGTGGGGTGGGGGGATTAAAATAGAAAGAGTCACTTAAAGGTAACAATTTTGGTGATACAAATATCTCCTACCATTTGAAACAATGGACTCTTCCACCGAAACAAGTTCAGTGGTTTATTTTCTAAAAAGCATCTCATAGATATTCAAATATATCCGTGAATTCTTTCACTGGGATTAACTAGTAAACTAATTAATAAGAAAATGTCCGAAGGAAAGAACCCTTTATTTCTTGTGTCCAATTTAGCTTTCCTGCGAGAATTTCATTAGGTGAATTTATTTGAATTTCCAGATTTAAAATCGACACGAAAGACGCTTGATTAAGCCATTAACTGCACATGACTGAAATGTCAGTCATTGCAATTCTTTGACTCAACTGCGAATGACGGAAATCTCTATCGTCACAAAATGCACCCTTCCACTAAAAGTTACGGACGACTTTTTTCTGTTTGATGAAAGGTTCATTGTTTACAGAGAAAACAAACTGTTCGGTTTATTTAGCGCCACCCTGTATAATCAAAGTTACCGCCGCATTTAGAACTCGGCAACTGAGCTGCTCCTTCTGCAGCTAATGGGTTAACATGCGAAAAGCTTTTGGTTTATCTTGAAAACGAACACCGCGAATAATTTTCTACTCTGAACAGGCAGAAGAGAAATAACGCGTGAGATACCAACGAACAAAACAGACATTTCCGACATTTCTAGGAAGGTGCGTGAACACACATGAACAAGAAGTTAGTCTCACAGAACAATTCGTTAGCGTAATGAATTCAATCCTCACTAGGTGCCCCACAACAATGGCCTTGTGCTACATTAAGCAAAGTTCAGTAAGTAACCAAGAACAACTTTTTGAACTTATGTGGAATAGTCCATTGTTTACAGAGAAAACAAACTGTTCAGTTTATTTTGCGCCACCGTGTATAATCAAAGTTACAACCGCATTTAGAACCCGGCAACTGTGTTGCTCCTGTCGCAGTTAATGGATAAATGATTGCATTTTTAGTTGGCTTTCTCATTATTTTCTGTGCAAAATCACATCTGTTCAGATAACAAATATTTTGTAATGGTTTCTTAAAAGCCCTGACGTGCAAACGTTGTCAGAGGTTAGTCTTGCAAGTAATGGAGGAATTTAAACACTAGCAGAAGGCAATCAGTTGGATGAATTATGAGAATGATACAAAAATATGAAACTCAATCATATAGTAAGCAAATGCAACAGATTAGCTCACAAGTACAAAATATGGAATAATTGGTTAGGAACGGTGATCTACTAAGCATTGTGCAAACGATTGGGGTTTCACCATTCAAGCCAACAGTTTCATTCACAAACCAGTAGCTGTTTTAAAGATTAAAATTATATGGGAATTTGAAAATCAAACAAATATCTCAATCCAGGGCGCGAAAAAAATATTGTCAGATAGAGGATGTCGATATTCCAGACGAGCAGAGTGAAACTGGAAGAGACTAAAAAGCTGGGAAAATATCTAGAAATTGCGAGAAAACTGAAAAAGGAATACGAAAGTGATGGATGTATCCAGAGTCTTGCAAAGAGGTTGGAAGAATTGGGAATTCAAAGAAGAATTGATATCATTCAGACGATAGCAATATTAACATCTGCTAGAGTACTCAGGAGACTCGTCGTCACTTGCTTTCCAGTGAAAACCATCAGATATTACTGTCGTGAAAACTCAACGAGTGTAACATTTATAATGATAAAATTGGACAAATATCTGCACCCTGAACTGGAATAAATTGTAGAATATCATGGTGACATGTATGCCTATCAAGACTTAAAACAATCAGAAAAGCCTGGCAAAGAGTTAGGAAAAAGTGGTAATTCGAGGAATTTTAGCATTACTAAATACTACATACTGAGAAAAGTCCTGAAATATGGAGGAGACTTACTGTCACTTGATCTTCAGTGAAAGCCACCAGATACTACTGGTAGGAAAACTCAAAGTAGTAATTATAAAATAAATAAAATCATCCGGAAGGCTCCATTCTTAAAATCAGCTAGAATACCGAGGAGAGGTCTAAAGTATTGAGTTGACTTGCTGTCAATTGATCTCTACAGAAAACCAGCGGATACTATTACTCAACGAGTACAAATCTACTTATATAATACGCCACGAGTATGTCCATATTTTTGTCTATAACATTTGTCAGAGAAGAGAAGATTATGATACATAGTTTGTATCCGGCAGCGTTCACGCTTGTTTTTTTTAAAAATTTTATTTTAAATTGGACGTTTTAGTGATCACAGTCCAAAGAATGGCAAGAGAAATAAGTTATTCATTGATCAAGCCTTTTTTCAAGTTTTTAATTGATCAATCCCAATATGGCATGCTACCAAAAGATGTTGGTCACCTGGAGGGTGAGAATAACACTCCTTTTCCCATGAAATTGTTATTAATCACCGTTTTCCACAACAGATTGGCTTAAACACAGCTAATGGGTTTAGGTTATTCGTGTGTTTTGGGGGTGGGTTTTTTGGAGGGCGGCTGATCATATATGTATGGTTCAAACCACACTGGTAGTATTTTCATCAAGGTAACTTAATTTTAGTAGCATCACTGTAAAATGACCATATATAAGTGGCAGTGATTCATAATCTTCATAATCCGGGTTCATTCAAGGTTGAACATAAACACTAAAATTCAGAGCAGCAGAGTGTTCTTGGTAGTTTTAAAGTTCAATCCAATTGCGACATTATTTAAATACTACCGTCATTTTATTTTGACGGCATGGGTACACTAGTAATAAAAAAGACGTCGATGTCCTGGAACTATAACATATGGATTTGACCGACATCTGCATAATGCATGATCGTCAAAGCAGCAGACACAATTCAATAATAATAGTTTTCCTGGCGACATGTGTCGCTTATAGCTAAAAATAATTAAAATAAATGACTGTGAAGCTAGATAGATAGAATCAAAAAGGTTTTCTATGCACAAAAGAGTTCGTAATATAATTCATTGCAACTTTATCGAAATGGTCACGAAAGCAGCAGTTATGTTTTATTAAATTATTGATCTTAGACTGTCAATTGCTTGTTGCGTAAAATCAATGTTACTAAGTATTTTTTTAAAAATCATGTTTGCAATATGACTACATCGGTGGAGGCGCGGGTAGCCTAACCGTTACAAGCACGGAAAATGGAATCGGCGAACCGAGTTAAAACTCCGACTGCGACTGTTAGCGTTCACTTTGAACTGATTCCCTTGGGAAAGATATTAATCCATATCTTCTCTCCCCAGCTATGGGCAAATAGCAAGGCAGACTGTGGCTCTTCAGCCTTAGTTGCCAACCAGTCTAGGAGACGGAGAACTGAATCCAAACAGGGAAAGTCCAGCGACGTGAGAGGTGAGCAACGGACAGAGTAGGGAACGTGTTTCCGAAATGTACAGTTAACGGGTGTCTGGTGAAGCTTCGATGGGCCTAGCAAGCCGGGAGCTTGAATAAAATGAAGGAGAATGGAAACGGACGGACGACATAGCGCGACCCACAACACCTCGAGTACAAGTGAAAGATTTTTAAAAATAACTATATTAACAGTTGTTTCGTAAAACCTTCAAACTCAGTAGAATGGTATCAGTATTTACTCAGTTTCGCACATGTGTGGGGCTCCCAGTTAGGATAGCGCTCACTGAAGCGTCCAAATTAAATGCTATCGATATTTAAGAAGCTCAGCTTAGTTTGGCACAAGGTCACAAATGTGGATCACGCGATGAGAATGAAACTCACTACAATATTAATGTTCTGTTAAGTTAATTTGCTAACCGTAGCACCTCGGTGAGGCGATCATATAGTATGGAATCAAGTTTAAAACAATAATCTGATATTAAGGTAATGCTTTTTTTATATAAAAACTAAAAAGAACCGTTTTGATTTGTAAAATGTTTTTAGTCTAGAAAGACTTATAAAATTGTTTTTAAAATCATTAACCAGTATTAATTGCATTAATGGAACGGAAATTAAGATGAAAGAAATACTAGGAGAAAAAAAAATTAATAATGGGTGACAATGCTTCGTCTAATAAATAAATCAAGATAATATTTTACTTGTATTTTCTTTCATCGTTGCTTTTTATTGCAATTTACTCAAGCCGTCATTCTACGGAAGTGAGTAATAGTTGCTTCATCTACTAAAAAAATGTTTTAAAAAGATAAATGAGGATAATGTTTTAAAAATGTTATTTGGCGTCTGATCGATAAAACACTAACCAAATCCGATTGAGATGAATAATAGCAATTCAAACTTGGAATTATTTGTGATGTAAAAAATGTTTTAGCCTTTCTCAGAGAACAAATTTATCATCCGATTTCCTGATTTCAATTACTGGCGAAGAAAAATCCAGAATTTACTCTTGCTGACTTAAAAAAAGGACAAACACTTTTTCTATTTGGTTTTAAATCTTATGCTCATAATTTCCAATTATTTGATAAATTCAAAACTAGATATTTCCTTAAACCAAGAATTACTTGTTGTTTCAATAACAACGTTTCAGTCGTTGCGTTTTCCAAACTTCCTCATATGTATGCAGTATTCAACAGCTCTGAACAGAACTTAGAAAAAGAAGTCAACAACTGGACTAGGTTCTGTTCAATGTTCCTTGAAGATTCCGGAATGGGATATACACCTAAAGAAGCTTGGAAAACCGATCAAAATTTACTGATCAAAGTAAAAGTCAAGAATACCAGTTCCAATAATTCATCGAAGGCTTCACCACAAGACATTAGAAAAAAAAGAAAAGAAAAATCCCTTTTTGTTGCTCAAAGCCTCTCCAGTTCTAAAATAATTAAATATTCAACTAATTGATTTAGATCCGGAAGAACGTTGCAAAAGTTTTGGCAACTTTGTGAGAAATGTAGTTAAAACACACACACACACACACACACACACACACACACGCCCTACTCGCAATGAATTTCTTCTCTCACTTCCAAAAGATGATGATAAGACGTCGAAACTAGTACGCAAAGCAATAAATGAAAGAATAAAACATAATGAACTCTTTCATACATATACTCCTGGTTGGTCTTAAATTTATTTGTACCTATCTCTCATATATATATATATATGATTTCTTTTATTGATCCACAACGAATTGAACACTTGGATTCACTTCAAGTGGATCAATAAAACATCATTTATATATCCGCTCTACCATAGGTATCGCGCATTCTCGGAAAACTACTGTCTACTGAATTATTTTGCACCACTGTGTAGCATTTTGATGACTACGGATTATTTATATATATATAGATAGATAGATAGATAGATAGATAGATAGATAGATAGATAGATAGATAGATAGATAGATAGATAGAAATATTTGGAAAAATACATAGCACATAAGAAAAAAATATATGTTGTTGATAATATTTATTCAAAAGTGCTTAATAATTATAAGTGGAGCTATAGTATACATTGAGGGGGAAATGTCAAGATGACCAGTTATACTATCATTCTTCAGACTAAAGGGTTCCTGGAATTTTGAATAGATTCATCAATCTGCTCATCTGTCAAGTTACCCAGAATTTACCGCACCTCACTGTCTATTTCTCACATCTCTCGAGATCACTCAACCAGGAAATAATGAACTTCATTTTGTCTTAATTTATTTACCTTAGTTGAGGTCATTTCTGAATTTAAATGTTTCTAATTTTATTTTAGGGGAATTGGTGGAGTGGAAATTTACAAAAGGGCACGAATATAGATTAAACGAAACAAATAAGATTTTTAAATGTTTCATTTAATTTTAAATTGACTACTTAATACAAATTCAGTTAAAATATCCGTAGTACTGAAGTCTCAAAAAGTAATGGTAAGATCTACTATCAAAGTGGATTTATAAGAAACTTATTGAAAACTTTAAACAAATTCTGTTTTATTTTCAACTATGTGGTTTTTTTGTCTGGGAGTTGTGGGGTTTTTGCCCTGTGGGGTATTCCCCTGGGGGTTTTGTCTGGTGTGATATTTTTGTCCGTATCCCGTCTTTTTTGCTATTCCGCCACTTCTGCATTAAGAAATTAAATATTTCTGGTGGTAGGATAAACAGAATGGTGACTGAATTTTGCAATTTTCTTTTTAAACATAAAATTTGTTTGAGCAAGTTTCGATACTCAACTTATATATCGCACATTGAATATCAGGGGTGGGTCGGAAATGAGGCAAACGTTATTGACAAAATAGATATATTATATAAAATGAAAAAAAAAAAAAAAAAAAAAAAAAAAAAAAAAAAAAACTAGGGTAGAGATTCCGAAATTTATTAATATTTCGTCCCATTCAATTAAAATGGACAATCAGAAAAATAAACGCGAGAGACAAATATAGGATTATATTAGAATTAACGAAAGCAAGAAAACTGGAACGGGAATTAAATGTCATGGATTTTACGTTCAAAATTCCTGCAAAATGACAAGATATTTCCTTCAGATGCTGGCACAAGACATGAATATTTGATGAGGATTTGAGTGATAGACTTAATTCAAAACTGCAAAACTGACATTTATATGTAAGGACGTTATATATGACTATTTGTAAAGAAGAAAAAGAAAACAAAGAATTTTATATCTACTTTTTTTCCCAATTAATCAAGAATTCGCCATTATTTCAAGAATCTGATTGAAGTATAAATAAAATATAATTGGAATTATAAAGATTCTTGACCTGGCCAGCCAGACTTAAAAACTTAAATTAAAGAATAAAAAATAAAAAATAAAGTGTCATAAAGCAACCACCCTCAGTTACCATGGACACGGGAAAA
>VCCN01005562.1:2316979-2329938 GCA_006491835.1 Architeuthis dux
AAATTCGTAATAGGAAGAAATGTATTTTCACAGTTGTCCATTTTGAATTTCAAAATGGACACGCTTAACAAGCTAAGAAAAACTGATTTTCTTAATCTGGGTGGATTTTAGAAACGAATTAACCTGGTTCCCAAGATTCTACCCCCAAAAACGATAACTCAAATGATAATCCAGTAACCGACGTACCATAAGATTCCATGGCGGCCATCTTTAAAATAACGGTCAATAAGGTAAGAAGCTGCGGCACTCATATTGCTATCATTTTTCCAGCTCTACAGTAATAGACCTCCCAAAAGCATAAAGGGAATTTGCCCTTAATTTGGTACCGAAATAATGTTCGGCTCATCCACTACTCAAGGCACCGGGAGTCAGAGCATTCTTTCTGATATTTAATGTGAAAACAAAGGCATTTTTGAAAGCTCACATTTAACATTAAAAAGATAGAAAAAGAGACGATCTGGTGTAATTTTTCATGTTAGATTATGTGTAAATATCAACATTAAAGGACCAACCTTTGATCGTATTATACATCACAGGCGAGTTGCCTTGACGTGGAGGTAATGGTTACTGAGGTTGTTAAATAGACCAGTAACGAGTTCGATCCGTTTCACTGGGTGTCTCACATTTGTCGACTTTGTCAAAATTAAGCCAAACATGATAAATAACTACACATCTCGTATTGATATGACTAAACTCAGAACTTAACACAGGGCTACAGTTATGGGGCGCTCAATGAAGGTTTCACTCACTACTGTAGTAATGATCCGCTAGGCTAACTTAATCACCATTGCTCCTCGGCGAGGCGCCCAAAGATATTAAGTTATAGGCAATTACAACTCGAAAATGACTATGCTTAGCTTAGTCTGGCACATGGCCATGTTAAAGGGACACCTATTCAGAATCGAACTCATTACACTAATGGTCTACCGAGACTAGTTTGCCAGTTATTGTTCTACACCAGGCGCCCAATGTGATCTTTGGTAGTCTTAGCTCAATACAGCACAATGCCACAAGTGTTGGCTATCCAATGAGGATCGAATTTAATACTGTACTAAAGTAATAAGGATCTGCGAGAACAACATGTTAACCATTGCTGTACGGCGAGATGCCAACTGTACAGGTATCCCCCGATTTTCGAAAGTTCACTCTCCGCCACTTTTTCGCTTTTACGAAAAACATGGCGAAAAGCGAAAATAGCGTTCAGCGTTTGTTTTGCAGCGAGCCGTTATAGAGGCCGCGCGCACCCTATTCTCGGCCCCAGTCTCCTGTACTAAAAATAAATTCCTGTATAAATTAATAATTGCTTCTTCACTTTACGCAAGATTTGTTAAGGAATGTTCTACTTTCAACCGAAAGTAGAACATTCCTAAACAAAGCGGGGGGGGGGACTGTAGTTAATTTCTTTGTAGTAACATTCGACTCAAACAGTTCGGAAACCAGACTAAGTGGAAAAATAATATCGATAAAAATGTAAGTGATGGCGGTGAAATGAAAATGTCATCAGATGACGCTGGTTTCTGTTGCCGTAAGAACAAGATTTGTTTATTGCTTATTAATTTAAAATGGGACTGGCGTTATAATCAGTTTCTTGAAGCAATTCTCTCAGTAGAGAAACATCGGCTCTGGATTTGTTGGGTTTTTTTTCTCAAGATTATTTTTTCAGATCAATATTCACATCACTGCAGCTTGTCACAATGAAATTCTTCGAAATAGTATTGGTTTAAAAAACAATCAGATTAAAATGGGGGAAAAAATCATCCTAGCTAATAACCAAAATGCTTTTTTCTCGTAGGCCTATTACTATCAATTACTTGGCTTAGTAAGGCACCAGGCCAAATAAAGGAAAGGGATAGGAAGATTGTGTTTCGCCAATATTCCAAGTGAGGAGGGCCTACCCGTTAGAAAAAAAATCTTAGCTATTTCAATAGCCTCTTGTACTGGTGGGAAATGCGTAAATGTTGCAGGCAACAAAGCTGAGCTTAGTCTGGTACAGAGACAATTGAAATGAAAGGAAGATTATATTGCGTCAATCTTTAAAGTGGGCTCGGCCTACTTTTCTTGAGAATCGGTTTTGAATATTTTTTAACACGCAGGTTCGAACACCAACCACTGGCGCAGATGTGAAATACGCAACCACTTCAACCATCAAACAGACCTCCAATCAACTTACACATCCAAATAAACTAAAATACATGTAATAAAAAAACGGCAATCCCGACGTTTCCTGTTTCCAAATGGCCGCTGCTGACAGCGGAATCGGACGAGTCGTCAGCTGCTGCTGAGGGCGAATTTAAAGTCAAAGAAGCAGACGACAATTTCAGCATTTTTCCATTTTATGAAGTTAGGACGTATACCTAAATACTAACCCTAAAAATAGCAACACCAACCCTAACTCTTACGCTAAAAACACGACCCCTAACTTATTGTGTTCCTTTGTATTTATCAAGCTTTTGCTTGAATAAAAAAAAATGCATTGAACCACATGAAATTGCCCGATATCAGTAGACATCTTAAAAAATGAAGGAAAAAAATGCAAATGCCGTGTTGAGGAATCTTCGTCAGTTTCGTTGACTTTAAATTCGCCATCAGCTGCAACGGACAACTCGACCGATTCAGCTATCAGCGGCGGCCATTTGGAAACAGGAAAGGTAATGATAGCCAAAAAAAACCAACCCATCTTGAATCGTGTTTTGTTCCTCTTATCGGTGCGCGCTAGATTTGTCAAAGACGAGGTAAGAGATTTTTGTACCGTTTGCCATTTAAACCACAAGCTATTTCGACTTAGAAAAGATACAGAATGTCAGGGACGATTAGGATAAGTAGCGACATTATAAAGCTGTGTAATGGCGAGGGAGACGTGAGGCTAGTGGCGAAGCTACAGGAAAATCCCGACGTCGCGAGCTTCCTGCCGTTGTATTTAGACGGGGACGCGTTGGTGCTTTACCTAGACATTACCGATGGCCACCAGTTAGACACGGAAATGCTGGTGCACGTTAAATCCGATCCGGGTCTAAGCCAAACAAACCCGCCTTCTGACAGTTTTGGGCTTATATTTACCCAACCTATCCCGTCATGCGCCGCTTCTTCCCAGTCCCACCTTCCACGCATGCGCCATGCCCACCAATCACATCACAAATCGGTTTTCAATATTTTTAACGCACTGGTTCGAACACAACTGGCGCAGATGAGAAATACGCAACAAACTTCAACCATCTAGCAAACCTCCAATCAATTATACATAAAAACGTCCATAATTTTAAAGTCTGGAAGCCTCAAAAATAAATTGTTGCATTTTCTTTTTCTTGTCGACTAAAAGAAAATACAACTTTTTTGTGGGGCTTCCGTACTTCAGAATTATGGACGTTAGCTCTCGGTGGGGACTAACGAAACAAACTCAAATAATCTATGTAATAAAAAATACCGTTAAATAACCACCGATTCAAAATGTTTTAACATTCGTGTGATTATCTGTGCATGGCAGCTGACAGTGTAATAATATTTAAAAAGTTGTACAGAGCCACATCCAGTCAAGTACCATTGAATGCTGTCAAAACATTGGACTTTTGTCAAGAAAAAAAAAGCAATGAACGTACTCCTTTGGTAGACAGATAATGAATAAAACACTTATACTGCTTAAGACGTTAGCAAAGAATTCTTAGCCTAAACAGTAATCCCTAAAATACACCAAAATAATTTTTCTGGACACTATTAAAAAGAAAATACCTTTTTTTTATGTGCGATAATACGGATATTGTAGAAAATAAACCCAACCAAGAGTTCAATAAAAAAGTTAAGATTCAAAATTATACATAGTCTATACCAGTGATTCTGAATGTGGGGCGCACGGCCCAAAAGAGTGAAATTTGAATATATTTTGCAATTTGGAAGTGAAGGGCGAAAAAGCTTTGTGGATCAAAACTGAATCGTATTAAAGGTTAACTGATTAATTCCTAATTATACGGTACTATTAATTACTAATGTTACTGTATATTCCAGGGGAGGATCAAGGATTTTGATCTGGAGGCAAATTCTTTTTTTTTACTCCATCTGTCTAATATTACAATAATAATTTCTTTTTAAAGTTAATTTATGATTACTTTTATTAATAACATTTCTTTATCTAAATATTACATTTTTTTTATATTGTGTTTGCCTGCGGTATAAAAGCAATGGGATAATAGCATTGTTGAAACCTTTTGGCGGGCAAATACGAACAAAAGAAAAGATCATGTAAAAATGGATAAAGAGTTAACAAAGGCGTCATATATAAATGAAATATTACATATAATAAACAAACCATAAGAGTAAAATAGACGTACATGGTTGTCAAAAATAAAGGTAATCAATGTGTAAAAAGAGTTTAAAAATGAAGAGTGAAAATAAGTAGTTTCTGTCGTTAGCCGGTTTTTACATATCGAAATATATTTGTCTGTGATAGAGATTATTAAATGAATCGTGATATCTGGTGATAAAATGCACCGAAAGATATGTTTATCGAGGCAAAGAAATCGATTAAGAACGAAAAGGGCATATGACTGAAAGGAAAGAGATACCGGTGTGGTGGAAGGATAGTTTCTAAACAGGAAGGGATTAAGACTTAGTAGCTAGCCTGTGTTAGTAGAAACTAAATAGAAATGGCCATATTATCTCCTAAAACTTATATGAAAGGTGAGTATTCCTAGTTTGAGCGAAAACGAAACAAAGAGCGATGACCTAGATTGAAATAAAGAAATATCGGCATTTGAAGAAATGCCCATAGTAAAAAGTGGAGACCATGATACTAAGTGAATGAAGAAGGGTTTAACGTGTCAAGAAAAGGGGCGAATGAAGCACTGAATCCTAGGCAGGGAACAGGCTGAAAGTCCTGGAGGATAGTAAAACATGGGTTTATATAGCTGTGCTGACGTCACGGGAAAAAAGGAAGCTAATTCTAAGTTTCGTATTTCATGTGGTGATACAACCAGCTTGATATTTCTATCCCTATGTTGGTATTTTTTAAAAGAAAATGACCGCTACAGCGTTGTTACTAAATTTCACACAATAAAGAAATTACAAAACTTTTAATCAGTGTCCTAAGTTTCATACATTACTATTTTTAAAAATAAAGTATTCGACACATGATATATAATTAAACTAGAATTCCGAGTAAAATTATGAATCACCATATATGTTTCTTTTTACCTTGTAAATTAAGCAGTGGTGGTGGTAAAATTAAGTTACCTTGATGAAAATGCTACCAGTTGAACTATAAACTCATGATAAACCCGGGTACATAGATAAATACATATAAATGTCAGAACACATGAATAACCTGAACCCAGCAACAGTATTTAAACCGGCCTGTTGTGGGTACCAGTGATTAATTAATTATGTTTTTATATTAAGGGGTACATCAATTCTTTTGAGCTATCGGGGTGGGGCATGGAGCAAAAAAGGTTAAGAGCCCCCGGTCTATAGAGACAGCATCAAGGAGGTTCTGCCTGCTTTTTTGCCTGCTAAATATACCCTCTCCAGAGCAAATTAAAAAGTAAAACAAGCAAATTAAAAAATACGGCAACCAAATTAAAAACAACGGCAACAAATTTTAAAATACGCCAAGCAAATTAAATATTACAGCAAACATATTAAAAAATAAGGCAACCAAATTTTAAAATACACTGAGCAAATTAAAAAGATAAGCGAACTGAATCGATGAAATGAATAATCACATACAGGCATAAATCTAGGGAGGGTTCCAGGGGGTACCCCTGACACCCCACCTCTTTGCTAGGGAAAGGCACAATTAAATATCTACATAAAGGAATTTTATAAATAAAAACCCAAGTAATCCCAAGTAAAGAGGAAAGACGGTGCTGATCTTTACTAGACCCGATTCGTTTTACAAAAATACCAAGTTTGATCAAAATTATTGTTTTTCTTTTATTGTTGTATATTGCATCGAATAAGACAAGAGAATGTGAGATCTCATCCCACAGTCCTATTTCTAACTGGAGAAACATTCGTAAGAGAAAGGTAAATATAAACAAAAGACTGGCTCTCAAACTAAGAACCATGCAACGTGCCCAAAGAGAGAATATCACATGGAGAGATCACAAGACAGCACAGTATATTAGAGAAACGGGGGTCAGAGATATCATAGAATCCATTTGAAAGCTCAAATGGCAATGGGCAGGCCATTTTGCAAGAATGTCAGACAAACGCTGGACATCACGACCCACAACATGGATCCTCAGAGATCATATGCGAAACTGTGACCGGCAGAAAGTAAGATGGCGTGACGATTTAGACAGGTTCAGGAGATATTGGCGCCGCGACGCACACGGCAGAGACATCTGGCGAATCGTGGGAAAGGTCTATATCCAACGATGATGATGATGATGAAATTTAGTGGAAGGGAGGATCTGTACAAATTCCGATCAGAGTTAGAGAAAAGAGTTAGCATAGAGAAAAGAGAAGCTGCTTTACAGCTTTTACCACAAACAAACCTGCATTAAATGATCCTTTTATTGATTAATTTCAATCACCAAGATTACTTCTTTGTGGTTTTAAATGAACAGAATGGTAAGTGTGTCAGCACAGCAGCTTGTCAGAGATGACAAAACCAAATGTAATGCATTGAAAACAGAAACGCCCCCACACAGTAAATGAAACAGGGCAAGTAACTCCCATAGCACATTTGGCAATAAACCAACTCCCCCATTAACTTCGTGGTTAGGTTCTTGAAAACCACGACTTTAACTGAAACAACGTTATGTGAAACCGATTTTACCATAGACACAATTATATAAATCGGAGTTATATAATTCATTGTAGTGTAGCAATTTGAGTCAGAAAGATCACTTTATCCGCAATTCTACCTAGAATATTTTATATTACCGTATATTTATTACTTTATGATTTATATCTTTTTCTCTCAACGACGTTGAATGAAATGACGTCAATGAGGAGTTCCTGTAAAAAGATCACATAATGCAAGAAAGCAAAATGGGATTAGCAAATTGGTGGTATTTACTTTCAGTTTAAGTTCAGTTTAACACAAGGCCACTGATATGAGGTACGCAGTGCAGATCGAACTCACAACGCAGTGGTAATGGTTTGCGAGAAGAGCTTGCTCAGCATTGTTCCACGGCAAGGCACAGTGCTTAATTACGATGTCTGTCCGGAAAGTATCCAGCAGATCGAAAAATCAATATGAAAGGCTGAAGTACAGAACAAAGCAAAACGGAACTATCACATCAAACTGCTTTTTATTGTCAACTAATAAAGAAGGGGTGGAATATGAAGAAAACACGCCGATAGTCACTCAATCATGAACCAAGTTCAACAGGAGGAAACAATACTATTTTCCGTTACCACTGGGCTGGGTTGACACGTTCACATTGAATATTTTTAGCCAATTTCTTCAGAACAACTTTCTGGTTATTTATTACAGAGCATTGTTAGTATGGCACGTGACGAGAATTAGAGTGGGAATGTTGCGCTACGCCAGTCTTCCAAGTTGAAGGGACAGCTTGCCTACTTGACTTAAAGAATCAGCATTCAAAACTTCGGCTTTCATCTGGCTCAAACACCTACCACTGGCACCCGTGTTAGATACACAAGTGGATACACTTTGCAGAAAACAAAAGGGGATGGGGGAAAACACCGACATAGTTTGATGCAAGAAATCACCAAATGGCATGTCAAAGCTGTAACGCCGGAACAAAACGTCCAACGGGACACTTCCTTGCTTAACACCGGCAAGCAGTCGCCGCTATCAACAATCGTTACGAAGTCCAAGACGCTACTTCCGGCTCATCAAACCCGTGTTTTTTTTATAGTAACGCTTCTCACAACATACGGGTTATTTGTGCTCTTCTTTTTTCCTCATCCGGGCCACTGTTATTTCTTTCTCCCTGCTGGATTTCAAATGGTGGCAGGCGCGTGTTTGAAGCCTTTTACCCGCTACACGTACGTAACCAATCAAGCAATACTTATCGTATGATCAAACGAAAATAAAACCTATCAAATAAGGACAGGAAAGGAAAGTAGCAAAACAAAGGCGGCTGTGGGCGTAAAAATGCAATAACCGCGCCTAAGAAGTTTGACCTGAAAAGAAAATAATAATTTAACTACAAGAAGAAGAAGAAATCCCCGCCTGTGTGTGTGTGTATGCACGGCAATTACTCTTCAATTGGCCGTTGTACGAGGTTGACATTCGCTAGATATATTAGTCAGACACAAGGCAGTGCACTGTCGAGTTTGAAGTTTTTCGGATCAGCGGTTCTCGAGAAATCTAATGGAAATAAATACAACTGAAAGATTAAATATCTTTCTTCATAGTTTCTATAAATTATCTACCTTGACTTCCGCTCTTTAGAATTATCTAAATTAAGACATACATTGGCAACACTGAAAAGAAGTAACCGAAATATTTCGAGCTATAGTTTCGTACACCGGACGGAAAATTATTTTAGATGACAATTATGGCAGGTTGCTCCACACACTATAAGGTCCGGCTCTTTCCAAACATGCACCTTTGGAACGGGCACTGTCCTAGTAGTAAATAATAAAGTAAAAATGTCATTGTGTTCCTTTACGAAGTCGCTATGTGACAAAAAGATTATTATTCATCAAATATGAATGGCTTGGCTTCGCGAGCTAAGATTGAGGATTTTCGATTATGCAAGTCAATTACCGAGCCGGTCCGGCATTTTTGAGGAGCAGATATTGCGCGTTAGATAAAGAAAGCATCAATAAAAATGAAAAAGAAAATCAGACACTTGAACCTACGTTGTCGTAATGTAAGTTTTTTATTTATTTATCATCACTTTTCTGATTCTTGATAAGTTGTGTAAAACTTCTCAAAAATGGCGGACCGACTCGGTGATTGACTCGCATAATCAAAGAATTTCGTGTCTTTTTTTTAATAAATATAATTATTTTGTTTATCTTTGATATCGTTATCTGTAAGCCACTCATCTTGCGATTCTCACTTTCAAAGCAACTTATAATTGGGTACACAGGGTAAAAAATAAATATCGAAGAATTGTTCATATGAACGGAAGTCCAATTACTAGGCAATATGAGTGACCTACAGACAACGAATAGGTACCCTATTTTTCTCACCTAGCAATCTCATAAAACAGTTCCTGTCACACATTGACGTGTCTCTCTCTTTCTCCTTCGCTTTCTTTTTCTCTTTCTTTTATAGACTAATATTTTGTTTTCTGACTATATTTGCCAAGCGCGATTATTATATTATTAAAAAAATGTTATTTCATTTAAATTATTATTATCTCGGACAGATCCGCTCATATCTTGAACAAGCTTATCAGATGCCACAGTCTCTTCTCCAAACATAAACATATTTAAATCTAATCTCAAAAAAGATCTCAGACACCAAATGTTTGAATATGAATTTTCGAACTAAATAACAATAACAAAAATATTCAGAAGAGAAACTCAAAACACAGTGTAGGGCTGAATAGGTTGACCCCACTAACCTAATACTATCCTGCTTGATATACACCTTGAGATAAGGTACACATTTTTGTTAAATCTCTCGTTATCCAAGTTCAACAAGAGAAAACAAAACTATTCTTCATTACCTCTGATGGAAGATGGAAGAGATTGGCTTGAACTTTTGCACTCGAAAATCTAGCATTTTATTTTTCGACGAACCTAGGCTAGAATACCAACCACCGGTGCCGGTGATAAAATACGCAACTACCTCAGCCACGAGGCAGCCCCCACCATCTCATGTGTTTTGTTAGTTTCATCGATATACTTCAGATGAAGCAGTTTTTCAAATATTGAAGAGTCCGTTGAAGTCAATATCTTTTCTTTTTCCTTTGTGGGAGGAGCGAAGTGAAGCAGGATTGTAAGCACTAAAGGTTTTCTTATCTCTTCATTGGCACCTTCTTAAACCTCTTAACTGATTATACCGATTATACTCGCCAGAATCTCCCTAGGGTATGTAGATTATGTCGTAAATTCTCGTCCAAAAATAAGATTCTAGGCGTAAATTATTGCTTCCGTACGTTTTGAGCGATAAACGAAAATATTTGTCCACGCCATGCGTTTGACAGGGGTTTTCTTTTGTTTTTGCTTCTATACATTCAAGAACTACATGGTGATTTAGTGCCCCCGTGGGAGCTTTTACAGCAAGACATTCGTTTTTTTGTTTTTTTTTGTTAATTGGAATTTCGTTACTATTGGAAGACAAGTTTTTCGTTCATTGAAATTTATTGTTAGTGAAATACCGCTGATTTGTAATGGCTGAAAAAAGTGAAAATCACTTGATCAATTTGTCAGATAGTGAACCAGAAGTATGAACAAAATGGACGAAAATTTCAGCGTGAAATGAACACGTGGGAAATTTTTTTAAATCTGGCAAAAATCAGCATATTATTCGATTTTAATAAAATTTTCGATACTTATTTATTTAAGGACGAATTTTAAAAAAATTTCCATTCCAAATTTCGGAGAATAATAATTTTTTCATATGATTCCTGCCCCACCTTTTATAATTTGATGATTTAGCTATTTTATATAATCATGATTTCGTTGATTTTTACACATTTTACAGATATATCTCGCGAGATACTAATTATGTTTACCTTTTTTAGAATAATATCCAGGAACTGGTGGGACGGAACTCTTACTTTGGGATTTAAAAAAACAGGAAAATTAAGTAAAATATTTGTTTTTCGGCAAAATTTTAGTTTTATTCGGTTAATTATAATTCAGACTTTTGATCTGTGAAAAGAAAATTGTTTCTCTCTCTTTTTAAATGTATATTTGTTATTCTTTCCATGTCGTAGTTCGACTGAAACCTATATACAAATATTATAACAAGGATGAATAGTTAAATATAGTGAAATGATGAAAAATATTTACTGGCTGTATTTTTAATATATGTTATTCTTCTTTTTTGTTTATGTAAATTGACCGCTATTTCAAATTTATTTGGGAATTTTTATTTTTTATTTGTGTTCATTTTGTTCATACCTAGTGAACCAGAAGTTTCGTTTCGTGATACGGAGACCCCGGGTGACTTTCAGTCAGATAGTGATTCAATAGGCCAAATTGATGAGTCACCTTCAGAGGATGAAGGTGACTCCATTCTCAGTGCGAGATACATTCTGGCCCCTCTAATTACGATCCTGCCTTATCACGTTTTCCTTTTAGCGGTGTTGCAGGTGTGAAAACAGATATAAATGATGCAATGACCCCTTTAGACTGTTTCAATCTCTATTTTGATTACGAAATCTGATAGATCGTATTTGTAAACTGATGTTGCAAATTGGAAAAACATATCCCGCGCGGAATTACGAGTGTTTTGCATTGAAAATTTATCAAGGAATCGTGGACGAGATATCTCGGAATAATCCCCAGGGAGTTATTTTCTGCATGATTTTCGTCATTAAATACAAGAAAAGACAAAAATATTTTTGTTCTTGCATGGGCGTATTGCTTACTTGTATACTTACATACTAAAAAAACATTTGAAAAAATAAAAAATAATCCTTTAAGGGATTGACCATTATAGTGGGAGTGCTTAGCCGAAAATTTCAGGCCAGTTGTGCATTTTGTGATAAAAGCATATAATTTGGTACACTTATAGCCAAAGGCATTCCAAACAAATTTAGATATTGAGCCATCATGGATTTTCAATATGTCGCCCATGGCAGCCATTTTAGAAATAGCTGCCAGCGACATCTGTTTTCAGATCAGCGATGGATATAACATGATATTGAGGACATAATTGGTTGGATTTTTTTACCATACATAGTTCTTAGGAATTGCCATTTGGATAATACATGCAAGCCATCGAAAATTCTAGATGGCGGCCATGGCTGGTATGAAAATTGCAATAAAGTTGCGTAAACTAGTCTATGGATGATCTCGGTGTCATATCATACATGTTTTATGATGCAGAATTCGAATTTAGAACTTTAGAATTGTCCAGAAGCTTTTTTCTATCTCACAATAAGTGATAACAATAACTGCCCGAAGCTAGGGTCTATCGCGGGAAAGTTTATTCGACATTTCACAGTAACAGGGGGCTGTGCAGTCTAAGGCAGTTTTCTTTTTCATTTGCACTGCCTAACACAACCCTTCTTACATTTGCAGGAGACAAGTTCATAGCTGGACTGGCTTGCATCTGGTAGGCATGTCCAGAAGGGCTCATAGTACACGTCAGATGTCTTTGACCAGCCCTATCCACACAGTGAAAGTAGTTCCTGTGTGGTCACTAGCATCTGACCTCACACATTACCTACTTGGTTCACTGCTCTCTTAACATACTCCTCTAGGGCAGCATTTGCTGCACATTGTGCCTCTTCGCCTGTTCCTGTGCATCTGCTAGTTGAGTCATAGAGCAAGATAATAAACATCTGGATCGTGGCCATTACATTTTGGCTATAAGTGTACCAAATTCTACGCTTTTATCACGAAATGTACAATTATTTGGCTAAGCTGACCCACTATTAGGCCAACTGCACATCCCCAAGAAATAACTATACCAAAATTAATTAAAAGCTTTCCTTTCAGTAATAATGCCAATGAAGCTGAGAAGTGCTGAACACTTGGTGTTGCTTCAGTATCGACATTGTGAGGTTGTTATGCGCAGGTAGTTTTCTTGTTTGCCCAAAGATTTCCTAGTACAGAAAAGAAGACAGTAAGTATTCCTACGCAACGAAAGAGACACTAAAATACATAATAATCTAATTTCACTATGTGAAAAGAAAAGCGTGGACAAAGCAGACATCTTGGTAGGATATTTTTAACAAACATATTTATGTATTCAAGAAAAGTTGAGCAGTGTGCAAATCTCGGACAAAGAAAAAAAAAGAAATATTTTATGTGGTTGCATTTTGCAAAAGGCTTTAAAATCTTTTCTTTACTTGAATCCCCCACCGCAAAAATAAATAAATATATATATAGTGTACAAAAGGATAAAGGTTATCCGACAT
>VCCN01005562.1:2379516-2390681 GCA_006491835.1 Architeuthis dux
CCTTTTGCCACCTCCCCTGGAAAAGTGGCAATGCAGCTCATACACCCATTGAGGATTTAACTCATTGCACATTACGTCAAGATACGCATATGCTATACAGCATTAATTGTAAAAAAAAGGCTTCAGATTCTTGAATCCCTTATCATAGAATCAAGAAATCCCAAACTAAACAAGATCTTCTTTAGTTTGGGAACAGGGATTTTAAATGTATTCAACAACTGATAGATACATTTAGCCCAGTGAAGAATTTTGCTTGTATCTCGCCTCGTGCATGACATCATCATAACGTATCAACGGCAAACACCGAGTTTAAAAGTATTCAAAAATTGAGAAATGAATAACATCCACAGTTTTTCCCTCATCTTGATAATGACCTGAAGTATGGTCAAAAGTGTTAGATCACTTTTGAAAAATATTTACATCCATTGAATCCAGACATACATTCTCTTGTGCATAAACACGAAAAGTTAGTTTCTCGTGTACAAGAAAAGTTAATTAAAATTTCTCCTGTACAAGAAAAGTTAATTAAAAAACATTCCTGTCTATCATCTTTAATCAAACTTATATTAACAATGCTTATATATATATGTACATACACACACACAGATGCATATATATATATATGGTGTACAATAGGATACGACATAATGATAATAGGAAAAGACAATGTGGAGACTCAGAATAATTTTCAAAAAATCTTAACATGTTTCAGCCAAGAAATCCATCCGTTTTCAAAAGGCGTCTGGAGAAACAATGTATCTTACTTCGCCTGAGGTTGTGTGTTTGAATTCTGAGCTGGTAGGTTTTATCGGTAGGGTCGAAACTTTTGATGTGTGTGTATGGTGTATAATGCTGTATATCTCACCTGTACTCTATCACATTACATAAATTAATTATAATCTTTTAGGACTTCACATTTGTGCTTCTATTTAACTCACTGTAAAACATTTTGAAATTATGATCAAAATTTTCATACCCTTAAGGAGATGGATGGTTTTGCTTTTTATTTTATAAAAATATGAAATCTTTTCAACAATTTAGAAATGATAGTCTTTATTTTATCTTAAAAAAGTCTTTAGTTGCTCTTTGCTTTTTTTGAAAGAACAATATTATTGATTACTAGTTCATGACCCGTCATTTCGCTGATGGTTATCATGTGTACAACAGGCTCACCTGATGGCTGCTACTGATACTATGTGTGACAGACACCGTAGGAGAAAAGAAAGTTAGGTATTTTAATAAGACAATAGGAAGGGAGAGGGGAGAAAAGAAAGTTAGGTAGTTTAATGAGAGGGTAGGATGGGAGAGGGGCTGATGGCTGCTATTGATACTATACGTGTGACAGACGTGACTTTTATTATGTATATATGATGATTACATTTCCTTTAATATTATGGGGGATAAATTTTGAGTAAAGAAATTTTAAAATGAAATATTATTTATTAGTTTCTAGTCTTTTAAAGATCATTGTTAATGTAACCAAATGTATGGCAATAAAGATAGACAAATGAGTTAATTAAAGGCTTTGTTGGAGACATATGTACACTTGCTTTAGGCACTTCATAGTGGTGTAATAGTGGTCGCATAGATCAGTACTACTGAGTAATGAGTTTGATTCTCACTGGGTACCTCATATTAGTTATGCTTAGTAAATAACTATGTACACTTGCTTTCAGACTTAAAAATATATAACAGAAACAGATACATAAATTATATATGATCATCAGCCATTTCAGGTCCAATGCTGGACGAAAACCTTTCCCAACTCCTCCCATGAAGATTGTATGGTCATGTTTGTTTTGGCTAATTGAGCTCACCTGTTGTCACTATTTTCTGGTGAGCTGGTTTTGAATTCCTAGGCTGGTTGCCTCCCAAAGCTAAAATGCTCAGTTTGCCATGCTATTTTACCCATAGTTAGGAGGAGAAGAGATGGTTTCATGCCTTTCCCAAGGGCATAAGTGTAAAGTGAACATAAACAGCCTTGACCGGAGTCTGAATTCAGCTTGCCAATTCCATTGTCCAGGCTGTAACCATTATGCCATTCAAATATATGTTTGTTTATATATATTTGTATGGTAGATGTGATTAGACAATGTGTGAAAAGTGTTACATCTCAAACATATTTATTATCATGAAGATAAACCTTTATGCATTTCGTTGCTGCACAGAAAACACCCTTCATTTCATTTCTACTATCCGGCATGGATAGTTGCACTTTTCTGCAATGTTTAAATTTCTTCTGATGAAGTCACTCGCACAACGAAATGCATAAAGGTTTATCTTCATGATAATAAATATGTTTGAGATGTAACACACTTTTCTCAATCTTTCTTTTCCACATTGGCTTATCACATCTACCATTTCTGTTGGATTCCCTTACATCCACATAACAAACTTATATTTGTATCTACATAATATATAATAGTTTTGGTGAGCACAGATATGCATATATATCTATAAGTATGTTTGCACAAAAATATGTATTTATTAATATATTTTGTAAATGTAAAGTTATATATACATATTAGAAACCATCAACCAAAACTATCACCAAAACTGTCCACATAGGTTTGGCTGGCTGGCTATGTATGTATGCATGTATCATGTGGACAGGCCACACAAATGGAGCTAGAGGGCTGAAAATTTAAACACTTACCCCTTATTATTACTAAAAACGTTTTAGAACACCCCCACCCCCACGCAATAGGGTTTAGTGTGTGTGGAGGGGGGGTCAATTTGCAATGTAAGCTTATGCTAAATTGATCCCCAGTTTGTGTCATGTAGCATTCATACTTGTTTGTTGAAAATTCAGACTGTTTTAGTGATCACTGCCCAATAAAAGGCAAGAGAAGTAACTTATTCATAGATCACCCCTTTTTCAAATTCTTTAATTGATCACCCCCGTGTGTGTTTATGAATACATGAATAGATATAAATATATTATATAGATATAAATCTTTTGATTTATACATAGAGATGTACATTAATACACGCACCCTTATATAGGTTAATAAATTCACATTTATACACGCATGCACACTAATGCGTGTATATGATCATATGTATACAAATAACAATATGTATATATAGACATATATGAAGATTTATGTGTGTGTGTATGTGTGTTTTACACTCAGGCATACACTTATATGTATTTATATGCAGATATGAAAATACATAAGCTTTCACACTCATATGTCTGCATTCAAGTACAAATTCAGTGTTATTTCTCTTTTAAAATAATTTTAAAGTTTGGGTTTTATCATGATTGGAATAAAATCAATCATTTATATTGATACCCAAATAATCTATGGGAATATCTTTCAAACAGTATTTTTCTATGTACCTCTGTCACTTGTGATTTTTGTTTTTGGCTCAAAATGTTTAGTTAAGTAAAATGTGAAATGATTTTTTTATATAGATTTGATAAATTTTTAAAAACAATTAATTAACATAAGACAAGTGATTTTATTAAGGAATATTAAGAAAACAGTTTCTTCACTGAACTGAGTTTGATATTATGAGATGAGGATTGATCTGTTGTCAGTCGTTTGGTGACAATCAAATTTGGAATTGTCAAACACCAGTACATGTCTGGAGTTGACTTTGCTTTTCTACTGTAACAAGAACAAGAACAATCCTCAACAAATTTAAACTCTTCACTGTTTTTCTGTGCCGTCACATTAAACCAAACCGATATGTAAACTTAACATTTCCCTACCATGATTTGAAATCATGATCAACTGATTGGTAGATGGCTCTCTTACCGACTGAGCAAAATTGACAAGTCTGACATATCTACAAAAATTTATGTTAGAAATACGCAAAGGTTTATTTCATTCTAATAAATAAATACATTTATAAAATTAACATTTCCCTACCGTGATTTGAAATCATGACCAAGTGATTGGTAGCCTGCCCTCTTACCGACTGAGCCAAACTGACAAGTCTCACCTATCTACAAATTTATTTATCATATATACAATACAAAAGTTGCAGTAATCATCTTCAGTCAGAACAGAAGTAGGATTGGAGTTTGACCCTGCAGCAGCCAAGCTTGTTTGAAATTAGAAAACAATTCAAGAACGCAAGAAAGGATTTTCACTCAATAAAAGTCTCTAATTGAATAAGAAACCAAAATGCCATCATGTCTAATTTTAAAAAAACAAAAATCTTACTTTTTAGACGAATAAAAAAAAGTTTATTTTGTGTGTAATCTATCTATTTAAGGAACAGTGTGACTTTGTCTGTTTGTTTCTTTTCTAAAAAATTATCTCATAGAAATTCAAATATATCCAGGAATGTTTTCACGGGTAATAACTAGTGTTTATATAATAACTGGTTATTTTTCAAGATTTCTGAAAGACAATTCACATAGTCCTACACAAAATATATGTTATAAATGATATCATATTATTAAGTATATAAAATATTAGATTTAAAATTTACAAATAGAAATACTATTATAAAGTCTTCAGACAATTTTATACAGTCTTATGTAAAGACAGTATAAAAGACTTGTTACTTTTGGAGATTTTTAAAAACAGAAATAAAGAAATTTAGAGGTATCTAAAAATAATGTTTGTAGGGGGAATAAAGAAGGAGGAAAAGCAAGATAGAGAGAGAGAGAGAAGAAGAGAAAGAGAGAAAAAGGGAAAGGGAGGTCAAAAGAATGGAAGCGAACATAGGCGAGAGAAGAGGGAGAGGCAAAAGAGAAAAGAAGAGAGAGAGAATGGAAGAGGAAAAGTATGAAGGAGAAGGAAAGAGAGAGAGAGAGAGAAAAGTGGGAAAAGAGAAAGAGATAGAAGGGGAAAGTTAAAAGGGGAGAGCTGTAAGAAGAGAGAATTGGAGACAAAGAGTAAAGAGAACACAACAAGGAAAGAATAGACAAAAGAAAAAGAAAGAGAGAGAGAGGGGAAAGGGAAGGTGGAAAAAGATGAAAGAGAAGGGGACAGGAAAAGGAGAGAGAGAGAGAAAAGGAAAGAGAA
This sequence comes from Architeuthis dux, assembly GCA_006491835.1. NCBI lineage: Eukaryota > Metazoa > Mollusca > Cephalopoda > Oegopsida > Architeuthidae > Architeuthis > Architeuthis dux. Next base: position 2,384,505 of record VCCN01005562.1, read on the forward strand.
AAATGACAGAGAAAAGGAGAGGAAAAAGTGAGACAGAAAGAAAGAAAGAGGAAAAAGGGATAGAAAGAGGGAGAGAGAGAGAGAGAGTCAAAGGGTGGGAACAGGGGAGACAAAGAGAAAAGAGATGACAACAAAGGAAAGAATAGACGAGAGGAACGAAAGAGAGAAAGAGAAAGGAGGAGAGGGGGCAAAAAGAAGGAAAGAGAAGGGAAGAGAGAGAGAGAAAGAGAAAGTGAAAAAAAAGAGAAAGAGGAAGAACAACAATTAAAATGGCAACAATAATAACAGCGATAGCCAAAACAACAATAATAATAGTAAGTGGACAATGACACGCTTCCAGGTGATCTGCGGTGCCAAAGAGTTTCGCCTTTTTTTTTTTCTTTCTTTCTTTAAAAAATGCTTGCATGATTTTGATACTTACCTCTGAATGTCACCTTAGCCTTCCTGTTACACGTTGAACGTAAGTTGTCAACACTTTTAAGATGCAATATAAGAGCCATGGTCCGTCCTAGGAGAACATCAATTCCTAGTATAAATGAAGCAGCCTCCACTGAAAGGCAAAAAGCATGCGGCTTGTAACATTAATAATTAACCAGCTATAGTGGAGGATTTTTGCATAATATATGCATCGACAAGCTCCACTCACACACGGCTGAACGAAAAACCCCTGTTGCCGCCACTTTCACGTCTAAGCGTTATTTTTTCTAGCCTCCCATTCATACGCAAGTGCTTCGGAAATGGGAATAATGACAGAGAGAGAGTCAGAGAGAGAGAGAGAGAGAGAGAGAGAGAGAGATGAAGAGAGAAAAAGGGGCAGTCGTTGTTATTGAATCTCTTGTATGGATGCAGTGCAGGAGGTGTAGAAGCAGTAGTCAAAGTAGTACTAGCAGCAGATGTAGCAGTAGTGACAGTGTGTTTGGCTACTATCAGCTTGGAACTGGTTGCTGCTATGAATTATCTCAGTATTAACATAGGGAGGATTCTACTACTTTGAGTATTGATTATTTCACAGTAGAGTATGTTACTACCCTCCTAGCATCATTCAGGGGCGGGGGAACAAATGCCGTTCCTCAAAACTCCTCAAAAAAAAAAAAAAGAAGAAAGGTTTGACTTTTTTTGGTGGATTTATATTGATTTCAGTTTATTTTACTTTTCATATCGTTTGGTTTGAATTCTTGTTTTGTTTTGTTTTTAAATATTTTGTTGGATGGGCAGGTTATTTTTGTTTTCATTTGTTTCTACCTGAAGTTGTGTTTGTCACTGAAATACTTCCATTAAGGGATCATTTAGTTTTTTAGAAGAAAGCATGTTAACCCTGAGTGTTTCTGGGGTTTAAGGTATGATTTGAGCCTTTTGGTGGGCTCAAGATACATATAGCAGGAACATTTAGCCTAGATAAAATGATGGGGGCAACATCAATGCATTTGGTGTCAAAGTTAAAAATTTGTGCCCAGGTGAAAAAAATGTCTCGATTTCGAATGCTGATATTTAAGGCAGGCAAGCCTCCCCACTTTTGAAGATTGATGTAACACAATCTTTTCTAAATTCTATTTTCACTTCATTTAGCTTTGTGCTGCACTAAGTGAAACCCCAAAGCAACAGTGCATTTGGGGATGATGATGATGATGATGATGATGATGATGATGAGGAGGAGGAGGAGGAGGAGGAGGAGTAAAATGGAAATTATGAGAAATTACTGAGAAATTTTGGAGAAATTTCATATGTAGCATTTTCATTGTCATTATTTTATTACTAGTTTTACTTCATCAAAATATTGTTATTTTTTTGATGAATCATTTTCACTATAAACATTTTATCACTAGTTTTACTCCATCTTATGAGTGTTGCTTTTTAGATGAATAATATTCAATATAAATATTTTATTACTAGTTTTACTCCATCTTATTATTGTTGCTTTTTAGATGAAGCATTTTCACTATTATTATTTTATTACGAGTTTTACTCCATCTTATTATTGTTGTTATTTTTTATTCAACCAGTGCATTTAGCAAGTTTTGAACTCAAATTTGTTTGAGTTTGGCACTCATTCTGTATGCTGTATGGTGAAAATCAGGAAGAAAGGGATTGTTAGTGGTCAGAAATTAAAACTGGCATTACTGGAAGAATAGGGCTATTATATGAATAATATAATATTGATTTTACTATAGGAATGTATTGAAAATTATTTACTATAGAAATGCATTGAAAATCAAAAAGAAAGAGACGGTCAGTGATTAGGTGTTGCTAACAGAACAGAGTGACTATATGTATAATGTAAATGACATTACTATAGGAATATTTGCAAATCATTTTACTCTAGAAGTTCATTAAAAAAAGGGATTATCAGTCTTCAGGAATTACTGCAAGGATTACTGACAGAATAGTGCTACTATATGTATTATGGTAATAATGATAAAGCTTTTAGCTACATTCTGAATAATGATTTGTTAGGGGATGCTTTGTACACAAGTTTTGAGAATGAATAACTCAATAATAATAGTTGTGACAATGAATACTGTTTAATTAATTTAAACTTGATTAATCAATGACAGAATCAAAGTCATTAGTAGTTACACTGAAGGTAGGTTTTTGCATTCTTTATTGATAACATTTCTAGTTTTATTGATAGAAAACAGAATTGATATCTTCTTTATTTCTGAATGTCCTGGCACTAAGAAAATGTTTTAGTGAATAAAACAAATGATAATCTGCAAGGTGATAGGTCTGGTGAGCAGGGTAGGAAAAAGCATGGTAACGCAGTAATGCTACTACGAGGCGCACCTGCTCATAGGGAGGCACAAATGATCAAAACAACGAGTGATAAGGGTGTGCCGAGATCTAAATCAAAGGTTGCTGTCTTTGATTGAGAGGATGTGACACACAGAAGAACATGCTGATGAGGAAATTTTATTGCTGAAAATGGACTAATTCTTGTTAGAGCTGAGCCCCTGATTAAGAGAGCATTAGATGCTTATTTCGGAGACCACAGTAAGCAGCAGGAAGGAAAGTGGCATTTCACTGTTAGTGAGGACATAAAAACACAGAGAGAAAACAGCAAAGTGATAAGAAGGATGAAGAATGAGAGATCTAAACTATCTTTTATGGATAAATAAACATTTAGTTCTTTATTGGTTGATTGATTTGAAATTTCAGTTATAAATAATGCGCAAAATTTGTGCCATTAACAAGATTTTGGCATAATCATTTGGGAGGCACATTTGGTCAGAATTCTGCATTACAATGCACAAAATCACTTTATCAAACCCTGCTGGTGAGTATGGAAGAGGATCTAAGAATTCCCAGCCTTATGGCTTTATTTTCTCCTAAGTTTGTTTTTAAGTGAAGCCTTGCATTGTCATTCTGGATAATGGCACCCTTTCTGTTCACCAAAGCTGCACATTTCTGGTGTAATGCCCCATTTACACATTGAATTTGTTAACAATAATGGTCTGTGGTAATGGTTTCTCTAGAATTCAGTAACTCATAGTGGACAATGCATGTCACGTTCCACCAGATGCATAGGAAAACTTTGTGTGGATAAAGTTCTGGTTTCAGGGTTGTGATCAGTTTATGGGTGATCATCTTTTGATGGTCTGCCTGGGACAAAAAAGCCTGTGAGCAACTGAAGAAGAGGAGTGGGCAGAAAATATAAAAATTTTTTATACGATTTTTGTCTACTGTTTATGAAACAAAGGTCAGTTACTTTTAACAAAAAAGTGTATAATAAAAGAAATGACTTGTTGTATTGATTGTTTTATTATTTATTCATTATTATTATTCAATCCTATATCCTATGTGAAATTTTACTGTGCAGCATTGGTATTAACCACATTTTGAAAATTGCATTTCTGGTCAGTAAACTGTTGCATACGGTTGAACATTGTGTTCAATTCATGGTAAAACCAAATTCCTTCCTTAGATTTCTATCAAATATGCTTCAGATGTTCATGTATAGTTGGACATGATGCATTGTGCCTTTTTGTTAAGTCTCTGGTGCTTTGACAAGAACCTACTCTCAACAGATACCTTCAAAGGATCAAAAAGTGATTGGTTTCCAGAACAAGAATCATGGAAAAGATCAGTGACCCTAATAAACTTGTTAAATCACTACTGGCATTTAAATAGAGTCACTGTATCAGGGTGAATCAATAATCCCAAACCTGATACATAGGTATTAGCTGAATTTTGATCTGAAATTTCCAATGTATAATGTTTGGTTTATGTGATTATTATTCAACTCTGAATTAAGTGCATAAAAATGGAAAGAGATCAAGTTGAATATTTGCAGTGTAAAATAAATGCTTTTTTCATCATTAGGCTAAGTACTTTTTGATTTATACATACACACACACACATTATATATATATATATATATATATATATATTATATATACATATATATATACCCACACACATCTAGTAAAAAGTTAGGTAGATCCAACGAGAAGAAGGTGGATATTTAAAAAAGGGGGATTCCGCAAATGTATTGAAAATTATTATTTATTATTTTCATAACAACATGTGTTTCAGCTCTTTCAGAGCCTCATCAGTTCCTATTTTTTTTGGGGGGGGGTGTTAAAAGAAAAATGTTTGTATTTTTTAAATTTTGCAAGTTCTTATGAGAGCTTGTTAAACAGTGTCCATTTCAAGTTAGTAACTTGTACTCAATGTACTAATGAATGGATGAGCTTATAAAGGGGTCAGCTTCCACTTTTGTGAGGTGTTTGTGATCAATGTTGTGGTTGGAAGATACAGTTTCTTATCCATTTTGGTTTGATTGTTTAGTCTCCCGGGACCATAACAAGTCAGGCATTTCTTCCTCTTTGAAGGATGTGCTGTATACTTTTGACCTTTAATGTTTTGATTAGTAGGGTGTGACCTCTTGCCAACTTCAAATTTTAGTGAGGAGGGTTTTATCTTTTACTTATTTACTTTTTTATTTTTTATTTTTATTTTGTGTTTATATTATTTATTCATTCATATATATAGTGTGTGTTATATACAGTATGTTCTTATCTGAATGAACGTATACACATACACATACACATACACATACACACATATACATACATGCATGCACTTTTCTTAAGGTCTATTCAATGTTGGTTTGTATTTGTTAATTAGGTTTTGTTCTTTGATTTCTAGAGTTGTATATGTGTATATTATTTTGAAATTCCTATTGCTGCATTGGAAAATGTGTTTTGATACATATAGGTTTCTGTTTTTTGCAATTTTGATGTTACTTTTATGTAATGATGTTCTGTTGTTTAATGATTGGGTACAGCCAATATAATTATCATGACAGTTAGAGCATTTTATCACATACATAATTCTTCCAAGCAGATTTTTTGTAGATTTTTGTGAGAGATAATGGTACAGATTCTACATGCTAAGGAATAAGTGATAGATTTAATATAATTTTTGGAATGGTGGCTTTTAAAGTGAAGGTATTGTTGTGTATCTGTCTGTGATGATTTTGCCATTTTCATTTTTTATCAATATGTCTAGAAAAGGAATTTCTTTAGAGTTATGTTCCATGGCAAATTTTATGTTTTAGTGTAGGTTTTGTAACATGGAAAAAATATTGTCAATGTTACCCCATGAATGTTTCCAGAGGATGAAACAGTCATCTAGGTATCTCTTCCATGATTTTATGAAATTGATTTTTATTTCTTTTCTGTATTTTATGTTAGAGTGAGCGTGGCATATGCAGGTGCAATTTTAGTCCACATAGCGGTTCCCAGGGTTTGGATATAATGTTGATGTTGAATTCAAAGAGTTGTTTTTTAGAATCAGATCTATGCTGCCTATAACAAAGTCTTTGTTAAGTCTTGGATGACATATTTCGGGATGCTTTTCAATCCAATACTTGATGGCCTGTTTCCCTAGTTCATGAGGGATGTTGCTGTATAGGCTCATGACATCAAACGTTGTTAAGAGTGGTTCAGGTTCAGTTTGGTTTGGTAAGAGATTTAAGAAATGCATGTCATCCTTAATGTAACTTTTTACTTTTTGTAGGAAGGGTTTTAGGAGTATGTAAGTTATGCCGCTACCTTAACTACACGTTACTCTCATAAGAACTTGCAAAGTAAAAAAATATTTACATTTTTCTTTTAATATCCCCCCCTCCCAAATATGAATCTGATGAGGCTCTCAAAGAGCTGAAACACGTGTTGT
>VCCN01005562.1:2452516-2467425 GCA_006491835.1 Architeuthis dux
CTGAATTAAGTGCATTGACAAAAAAGAAGATTATGTTGAAAAGAAATGTTATCGTGTAAAATCAATGCTTTTTTCAAAATTTGTCGATGGAATTATTGATGTAAATGCGTGTGTGTGGTGGGGGGGTGTATATATATTGAACCCTGGCATATGTCCACCAACGCTTTCAAAAAATAAATAAATGATAAATAAACAAAAAGATGTGTTCTTTTCTGTAATAATGACATTTCAGAGCATATCTATTATTTGTATTCTCAAGGAAAAGAATCGCAACGGGATACGTCTGGGTACCAGAGATCCATTCACTAGGGAGTACCTCCTTATTGCACCAAACAAGAAGGTAAAGAAGTTAACTGATGTCAGTAAGTAATACCGAGGTGTATTTTAGAAGCACATATATTAAAAAGTATATTTCTGCATTTCATACCACATGTAGATATTGAGAAATACATACCTATATACATACGTATATACTGTAATGAAACAACCACTATTAATAAGAATCGATCAGGTTTTTATTCAATTCAAAACTGCACGTAGATATTTGGAATGTGAGTTCGTACTCACAGTGTGAACTATTAGCTCCTTACTCACTGAAGGAGCAATGCACAAGTATTTATATAGTCAGGAAGTAATGCAAGCGTTACTGAGAGAACACGGGTATCATATTTATAACTAGTGTACCCGTGTCGTAAAAAAATGACGACAGTTTTATTTTTTTGTTTTTTAAGTTCTGCCCGTTTAGACCGTTAGCTGCTTTGATGCACCGTCCCCTATACCCCAATGTATATAAAATGACTGACATACTTAATGCTTGAAACCTCAACACAGTGTCATCAGTGTACCCTTGGCCTAAGTCATCAGATTGCTAAAGTCCGCATCGGAGTTCAAATCGCGGCAGTGTCACTTAATTTTATATATCGGTTTCATTCAGCGTGACAGAAAACAAATAAATAATGAACAAACAAACAAATAAAAACACATCGGTAATTATTATATGCGTTTTGATGTGTATTGCTTGTTAACAAGACTGACTTCAGAATACACTAGGTATAGGAAATCCTTTGTTTTTAGTGAGAAACAATGCAGAATATTTCTGACCAGAGTACGGCGATTCGTACATGACAGATAAAATATTACTTCTTACACAAATGATTTATACCATTTCAATTAAGATTACAGAGCCGTCATGTCAGACGCAGCTGGGGGAATACATTCAAATATATCTTACCGCACACTTATTGCATTGCAACAATAACTCGAAGACATCGAACTGGAAAAAAAAGGAAGAAAAATATACAAACTCGCGTAATATCTGGAAGCAAAGCACAAAAGTCCCACGGTGACGATGACGATCTTTTGATTGAAATGTCGAGAAATCAAAAAGAAAAAAAACCCATTTATTTGTGATTTATCTCTCGACAAGGATCAGGCCGCAAATTTCCAGGGAGATGACATTTCAATAAGTAATCATGAGTTCACGATTATCTAACTGAAAATATATTAATCTTTGTTAGGTCATCGGGAAAAGATCTAGCCCAGTTTTATCCGAAAAGTGAAAAGTGAACTTCCATCAGAATAGAAGTAGGAGTGGAGTTTGATCCTGTGGCAGCTCGTCTTGTGATATTTGCAGACAAACAAGTTGTGCAAACATCACAAAACGAGCTGCTGCAGGATCAAACTCCACTCCAACTTCTATTCCGACTGAAGATGATTACACCAACTTTTGTATTGTGTATATAATGAATACATTCGTAAATATATAAAGACGTGTCAGTTTAGCTCAAGTAAGACAGCGGCCAGCAATCACTTGGACGTGATTTCAAATCACGGTATGGACATTTTAATTTTATATATCGGCTTGGTTTAACTTGACGTGATACAAACAGTGAAGGGTTTACTCTCTGAATTAGGCAAGGATTGTTGTTGTTGTTGTTGTTGTTGTTGTTGTTGTTGTTACTGGTGGAAATAAAGTCAACACCAATGGACTGAAGTTTGACAAAAATAAATACGCCAATGAATATAAAGTGAAAGAGCTCGTTCGATTATTTCTGATAAATATATTTTCAGAGATTATTATATTTTCAGAGATTATTATGAACAATGTCCTCTCCCTGGTTGTTATAGTCACAACGTTTCGGCCGTTGTACCCTGCGGCCTTACGGTACTGAGGAAGGGCACCAAGCTGATCTGCAGTACAGGTTGATCCTGATACCTGCAAGCGCTTTCAGTAACACTTGCATTAATTCTTGACCATTGACAATCAATGTATTGGATGAGCAGAGTGGCGTAAAACGGAATCGGCGGAACGAGTTCGAATTTCGGCAAAGGATGCTTATGTTCACATGGCTCTAATGCCATTGGGGAAAGCATGAATCCACTTCTTCATAGTCTCATTGTCATGTAACGAAATACACCCAGATCATGTTACCGGTAGCCGTTAGGATAGGAACTGGTCAGATTTGAAATCTGTGTTAAACTGCCTACGTGACCAACTGGAGGATCAGGTTACCAAAAAAACCGTTGAAGATTTGAAAAGAGGAGGGATCTATTACAAGGAGCATATATAAGGGTCTAGGTTGGAAGCGGGGGGCAGTTGGGGTCGAGACCTAGCAGAGTTCGCACCGGACGGCGTCCCCGCCCGTCAGGGTGGGGGTGAAAGCCGGTTAGAAGCAGTGACCTTTGAATCCGTAGTAGTAGCCCTAAAAAGTGACCAACTCTTTCAGACAACAAAATGCAACCGAATTTCCATACCTCGGTGAAATCCGCAGACCAGCCCAGAAATTGACCTGCGTATGCGGAAATAAAACCCCAGATTTAAATTTGAAGATCCGTGAATTTTGTCGTCTAAAAGAGTTGGTCACTTTTTAGGCAGTTTAACACAGATTTCAAATCTGACCAGTTCCTATCCTAACGCCTACCGGTAACATGATCTGGGTGTATTTCGTTACAGTCAGATATCTTGACAAAATGTCTCGTCACTTGGTATGCCACGATGATTGACTGAGAAAAGGTGGCTGAGTGAGCACACGGACAAATCACTCAGCTATAAGTACCTTACAGCCCAGACAGTAGCAGCATAGAGAGCTATTACCTCCATAATGAACATTAACAAGGGGCAATAATATATATATAAAAGGAAGACACATTTTTTCGCTATTTATGTTTGGTGCTTTACATCCATTATACCTTATTTACCCACGGAAATCTGACAGTTTTAAGATAAATTACATTTTTCACGTTTTCCAGACGGGGAAACCGCTGGACATCACGACTCACATCACTATTGCAACTGTAATGTCAAAGTATTCGGTTCCGTTCACCTGTGCCACCGTCCTGGAGGACTGGTACATGAGGCTGATCCATTCGCGGAACCCAGGTTGGAATCCGGCAGTCTGCAGCACAGCCGTCAGCAACCGGTGGTTCACCCTATCGAACGCCTTGGACTGATCCAAATTGATCAGCTCCGCTGGGATTTGTCAGGATTTGAACCAAAATCTTTAACTCTGTGTTTAACAGAGATGGGACTGTAGTCATCTAGGTTCCCTTCCCCCACCATGTTTGTCCTTCTTGGTCAGAGTGATCATTCATTTGGTCACTTGACCTGGGATTTTACCCTGGTGAAACCAGTGGTTGAACAACTCCGTCAAGAGAGGAACAAACATGTGCGACAGCGTCAAGTACAGTTCGTAAGACAAGCCATCCAGCCACGACGGCTTGTTACCACTAACCCGCTTCAACGCTTTATGGATTTCAGCCTCTGTAATTCGTCCCTCACAGCTAGCCGCTTCAGCCGATATAAGTCGGGGGAAGTCGGGGGAAGTCGGGGGAAGTCGGCTAAATAGCTGTTGAAATCCTGTTCACACAGACCAGGCTCCGCGGTGAATCGGTCCCGGAAATGCTGCCGAAACCCCCCACAGATGTCACGCGTCGTCCGAAGGGTTCGCTCATCCGGCGTGTCAACACAATGAATGTATCGATCAGGCGCTCTGCGCAACTCGAGCTTGCGCAATTCTGCGCCTATGTTCACAGCTTCGTTAGAAACGTTTTGTAACTTAAGCCTAACTACTTGACCTTGGTAGCGCTCGCTTGCCGATTGCTCCAGGTTCCTATTGGCTAGTTCTATTTCTACCCGCCCCCCCCCTGGAAAGATTATCTTGCCGTGTCTCTTCCGTCTTGGAATTATTTAGGGCGAGTCGTTGGGCATATATGACGGTAACAGACCTAATTCTGTATATATATATTGCCCATAACCGCCCCCACTAATTAATTCCTTCAGCTGTTGCCGGAATTCAGCGACCCTCAACAAGGGCACATTGAATTTCCAGCATCCAGCCAGTCTAGGAGTATCTTCTAACCTAAGTCGGGCAATGACAAGTTTGTGGTCCGAGTATTTATACCAGTGGTGCGTGTCGACTCTTCTAACTAACATTCTGTCCAGGTAGCTAGATTCCTGGCCAGAAGGCCGACTACAAGTCCACGTTCACATTTCCCTCCCTGGGTGATCAACCCGATATCTGTGTACCGGACCGTAGTCATTGGTGAAATCGATAAGAGATTAATCTGTCCGCTTCCCACTATCCCCCTTTCTGTCTCGCCCATTAATAGTAACCGTTTCGAGTCCGTTAGAAAAGACTCCAGCTGCCGAAAAAAGGACCCCCGGCAACATCGGCCACTATAAATCTACCCGTCCCGTCGACGTGTCAACTCTTGCATCCAGGGTACGCTTAACCAACAAGGGGGTTCCTCTGGATCGCCGATCTCCGTATGCTGAATACACGACAAAGTCGCTTTTCAACAGACGCCCATCGACTTTGCAATCAAAGTGTCTCCTGTAGCGCAACAACATCTACTCTGGGGTCACAAAGCAGGCGGGCCGCCTTACCCTGATTCATCAGGCCATTCACATTCATGCTGGTAAGATTGAGGTACATTACTTACCGTTACTGTCACAAACGGGGTCGAAATGCTCTGGGGTGAGCACGCCGACGATCTGTCCTAGGCTGCTATGTCCTAGATTGGTCGTCATTCCAGCCGCCCCAACAATCCTACCGACGTCTGTGGGATACTTTAATTTTAAAACCCTACATAGTGTGGGGTGGACATATTAGGGGTCCTTGCTGAGCAGAAGTTTTAAATATTTTTCAGCCTGGGATGATCTGTTTCAAACAGAGTCATCCCAGGAAATGTTCTTTTAGTGTCCTGCAGCATCTGTAACACTGGCAGTGGACAGCCCGTGTTCCTTATAACGGTGATGATCCGAGGGGCATCCGGGAAATTCCTCGGATCCTCAGTGTCTTTGTCACGGGCGGTCTTTAACTGAAACAGTTTTTTGAGGGCCTTCTTTTGGTATGCAGACAGCTCCTTTTCCAGGCCCTGTTTGTCTATTCTGCACATGTCTGGGTCCTCAATATACTCTTTTTTTCTTAGGTCGCCTACCCCTGTCTTCCGGAGGGGGTGGGCTGACCTTTCGGGTGATCTCGAGTGGGGGGAGAGGGATTGTTTCCAGCTAGGGGGTTGGCTGTTGTGTTTCCCTCCAGCCGTTTGATTGTCTTTGATGTTCTTTTGTAGTCTTCGTCTGTTCTGCGTATCTTGTTGGAGGTCGCTGCGTCTTCTTGGGTCATTGTGTTGTCTTGTGTTGTTTGCACGGGATGCTATTGCTCCATGGTGGGTTCTTTCATTTAGCGAGGAGGCGGCGTCTCCGGCTCGGTACTCATTTTTTGCCGGGACGCCACCTCTCTCGCTTTCGTTGGGGTCGCAGGAGAGGAATGGCTAGGAGATGGAGGATTGGAGGAAATGGGTGTGTTCCTTGCCTTTAATTGGGAGGGTTGGAGGGGGTGGGTGTTTTTCTCCCTTTATTTGGAGAGCTAATTGCAAGTGGCGCTTAGGTGCTGGAGGGGTCGGAATGTGTTTGGAGGGGGCCTTCTCTTGAGGTTGGCTGCCGGGGCATGCTGTGGTGTTGGGTGGGTTTGGTATTCTTTTCCCCCTTTTCACCACCTGGCTCCACCCCTCCGAATATGTTTTTGCAGGGGTTGGAGTTTCTTGTCGCTGTTGTTGTATTTGTGTCTGTTTTTCTTTATTCGTCCCTTTATTTGCTGGGTTTTGGGGGCACATCGCTATTATGTGACTCGGCAACCTGCACAGCTAGCAATGCGGTCGTCGGCCGCTGACCACCAACTGCAGTATCCGGACTCTGCAGACAATCACGTATGGCCAGGAACGCTCTTCTGTTACGGAGACAAAAATGTTATAGTCTCCGTAATGTGCTCCACTGCGACCGACGACGGTTAGAATTTCCTCCACATTGCCAAACTGTGCAAAGTAGGCCCCCACTAGATCCCCATTGTAATCTTTGTCCTGCGGTATCCCAGATATTCGGTTTGGAGTCTCAAGGTGCTGGTTCTTAGTTCCGTACCTGCCATTTTCCGGCACATCTCCTTATCGCTTAACAGGACGTCCTACGTGGCGAAGGTTCTCCTTACGAGGTGTGAGAAATTCAGCCTGTTTGCCATTAGGGCTCCTTCATTTGCTTCCCTGGAGGAATTGATCAGCTTCCTAGTCTTAATGTCCGATGCCACCAGGAAAATTGTTCTTGGAGCCGAAAATCTCATGGACTGTCAATACCAAGTCGGTGGAATATTACCAAATAATGGCACAGAAATTCGATAAATATATCTCGGAGACGGAACTAGTCCACGACAGTGGAAACATTTGGTGGAAGGATTCTGGGGTAGAAATACCCTTTTCAGTCATTTTTTCTTTTGTTGGACTTGTTTTTTCAGAGTGAGGGAGGGGGCATTTTTTCTTGTAAAATGTTTTCCGTGATGGGGTCTATTATTTCAAATAAGTCTTTTTGTATTTTTTCAGGGGGGAGGGGGCCTCTTTTTTGGTGTTAATTTTTTAGGGACTTGTTTTTTCAGTGGGGGTTTCATTTTTTTTGATAAATCTTTTTCTGAAAAATTTGTTTTTCAGTGGAGGTTATATTCCTTCTCGTAAACTTTCTGAAAAATGTGTTTGTTGTTCATATTTCCATGAAATTTGTTTATTGAAAAATTTGTTTTTTCAATGGGAGGTTCATTCTTTTTTTTATGTGAATCTTTTCCCCTGGAGCTGGGGTTATTTTTCTTATACACTTTGTTGGGACGAACCCGTCTTATCGGAAGGGGGAGTCAAAAGGGAGGTTAAAAAGCCCCTCTGTAAATTGTACATTTTGAGCAGACTTCATTCTTCTACTTTGAGAAAAAGTCTCTCCACCTGTGTCAGCCGACTGGAAACATGTGGGCGAGGAGGGGAACGCCCCCTCGTTACCACACATAGCAAGCTTGTCCAAAATCTAAAAGAATATTTTTTTCTTTCAATAAAAAAAAAAACAACGAAAAATGTTCAAAAAATGGACTCATCTTTTTCAATTTCAAATACGGGCAGGCGTGGAAACGGCTGCTCGTCTGATCCATGTTGATCCTTTCTATCTCTATCCCTAGCATTGCTCTTCCCATGGCTCTCTGTGCGATTCTAAGTTGATTCTCCGTTCGATTTGTTAATTTCCATGTTTCGCATTCATACCTGGTATTATGCATCCATTATATACTTGACGTTTTATGCACATTGGCCAGGTGCTCTGGAATATGTCTCTATTTCTGTCGAATGCTTTGCAACTAATCCTTATACGTCGTTTTATTTCGCTTTCATGGTCTTCCTCTAACGTTATTACCTGCCCTACGTGAATGGATCGATAACTCTTTAGCCTGACATGGAGTTATTACCTGGAATCTTTCACTGGAAATTTCACTGTAATGTCCGATCTATGTGATTAATGGAGAAACGTTGGATTAAGTGCATTGACAAAGAAGTAGATTATGTTGAAAAATATTTGTTGTGTAAAATAAATGCTTTTTCATCATTAGTCTACGGACTTATTGATGATATATATGTATACACACATACACATACACACACACATATATATATATATAATGTGTGTGTGTGTGTGTGTGTGTGTGTGTGTGTGTGCAAATCGAAACTTTGTAGATTCGTCATTAGCAGATATTAAAGTTTTCTTTTGCAACATATCCGACCAGCCTGTATAAAAAATACGACGCAGATTTTCTATCATGAAAGGTTTTTTCTGGAAATTTCCCTTATTTCACGACCGAAAATGGTCCGGGCATATTTAATGGGATTTATGCGAGAAGCCTAAATTGGACATGAGTGTTACTTAATAGTTTCTTAGACCAGCCATTTCGAAGTTTTTTTCTGTATTGTTGTATTGGCATGGAGCTCCATCTTGCATGAAAAAGCGCCGTTTTTTAATCCAAATTGTCGGTGAATACTGCCTTGTGCAGAATGCCAATGCATTTTCTGAATTTATATTTCCTACGCATTACAAAAGTTTTGAACGAACAGTGTTCCAAATTGCTCACTACACTATAATAAAAAAAAGATTTAATAGACGGATAAAAGCCGTTCAAACAAAATTCTTGGATAGGCAATCTTAGTGTCCGGCGAATTCATCTACAACAATTTGTCTACAATAATCTTCTACTACAATTTATTTTCAATTACAATTTATCTACAACAATTTGTCTACAATAATTTGTCTACTGCAATCTATCTACAATTACAATTTATCTACAATAATTTATCTACATATACAATTTATCTACAATGGGATTTTTAAGTAGCAAAGCTCACGGACGTTAACTTTTAAAAAATTAACAACCTTGATTTAAACTACGTCGTTCAGTTTAAACTATTAAATATATTTAGACCTAAACTAGTTTTGTGGGTAAATGGAATAGCCCACAGCCTTTCCTTTTGAAATATTTTTTATTACATGTCTTTTTAATTGCATATTTTAATTGTTTGTTTTTAAAATAATATTCCTCATATTTGTTAAATCACCTTTATATACGCTTGTGCGTAAATTATATCTGTAGATAGATTATTGTAGATAAATTGTATCTGTAGATACATTGTTGTAGATGAATTGTTGTATACGAATTGTTGTAGACACATTCACATAGAATCGGCAATTCTCAGGCCGATAATCATCAGCTGTTCGAAAACAAAGAGAACGAGGACTCTGAAATAATGACAGTGTGCAAAACTTTCAAGACTCACTGTTTTAATTATCAACTGCTTTCTCTGTTGAATGCCGACTGGTTTAAGAAATGCTTTTCTTCTGCATGCTCTGCTATAATAACCCATCTGATGAAAATATTGTATCACCGTTCTACATATGGACACACTCTATCACATTTATTGCCTTGCAACAGATCTTCTTTTTTTTAAACATCGCACGAAGATACATTTCTGATGGCCCAATTAGACTTGAACGAGACACAGGGGTTTCATTTACTTCATTAGGAAAATGAACGGTTAGGACATTCATAGTTGAAAAACGAATTCTTAATTTCGATGTTATTTAGTTCTAGCTCATTGTATATATTGTCCCGATCAACGTGACCTAGTGGTATGGTACTAACCTCCAGTTCGGTAGGGCGTAGGTTCAATCAATTGTTGAGTCATACCAAAGACTTTAAGCACGCTAAAGAGTAGGATTGAGGAAACCTGGCGATGGACTCCGTCAGGCTATATCGCTCAAGATTCACTTGTGATGGGTGCCCTAACGACCCGGTACAGGGGACGGAAAACCCTGTACTGTGTCACAGGAAATAAGGAATACAGACACTATATATTCCGATTGACCACCAATCCTTTCTAAATTTAACACTTCCTTTGCTCCTGGAGTGTAAGGCACTGTGAAGTGATTGTGCGCTTATACCTCTTATGTATTAATAGTAATTTAAGTACTTTTCAACGAGAAAAGGTGTTCTCTGCTTTTCGAAAGTTCGCTTTACGCCATTTATTCGCTTTTGCGAAAAGAGGCGAAAAACGAAAATATCATTCACCGTTTGTTTTGCAGCAAGCTATTATAGAGATAGCGCGCACCCACTCCTCTCCTACATTACATTCTCCCGTACCTCCAACCACTCTAACCTCCGATGATTCAGCCTAACATACTATCATCGCCATTTTTGGGGTCTGGGAACGCTTAATCTTTTCCCCCATAATGTAATTGCGTCTTCACTTTACGACATTTTGGCTTACAGAAGGTTTTTTTTAATTGAAATGCTCTACTTTCGGATAGTGGGGTAAACCTGTATATCTTTATCAAATGTGAAACTGGTGATAAAATAATGGCGTCTGTTTACTTATGTCATGTTTCTGTATCTACCTTTAAGTAATATCTGTCTTTGTTTTGGTCAGTCTCCTCTCAATCCTTATTGGTCGCGTATGCCTACGTTAAATTCTGTCCGCAATGAACAAGTTCAACATTTCTAATATCGAATTACTTTTCTTTCTTTATTCGCTCACTTTTCTTTTTTTCATTCGCTCACTTTTCCATTACATCGAGAGTGGCGTGAAACCCATGATCAAAATAAAGATGCCTTTTACCATCTGCGAAGTGGAACTGGAAGAAAATCAATTTTCAAGACTTCATATCTGTAGGAATGAGGAAGTGGACAGAAAACTTGATTTTAACTGTGTGCTCACTACTCTGTATATTCATAGTTACGGACTAGAAACATTTTTTTTTAAAGTTGAGTCTCAAGAATTCGGATTAGTTTCCTCATCTTTGTTTCGGCCACTGGACTCTCTGGTCTTCTTTCTGCCAGAAGTCATGAGATGAGTTCTTGCTGCTTTTATACATTCATTAATTCGTTTCCTTTGTTGTCTTTATCACATTTATGTCGCTGTGCCCGCCAACGTTCTTTCAGTCTGAAATTCGGAGACGTGGTGTTGTAACAAACGCGTGGTCAATATATTCACGAACATTACAAAAACATAAATAACCTTTTTTGCAGGAAACATAAATGGTTTAATTGAACTTTACATGAAAGAGCAAAATCTCATCTACATTAACATACTGAAAATAGTCTATTTCGATACACGTAGTTGCATTTGCAGCGAACAGAAACCCCCAAAAGTATTGGTAATATTTTGTAAAATGACATGGCGCCTTTCCATCATTGCTTACAACTCATCTCCGTTTTCTGGTTTAAATCCACCCTTGAAGATCTTTCTTTTACATATGGCATGAGCTGTTTCAATTGGCCGTCACTGAGGGCAATTTGTGGGGTTGTAATTCTTTATTACGAAAACAATTTGTTTGGAATCAAGATATTATAACACAGACATAGCGTAATGAGATGACGCCTTGTCGGGCCGGAATATTGCAGCATCTTAAAAACCATCTGCTTCCATCGATTGGACCATTCTACGTTGAAGACACTCCAATTTATTTCCAATAGTTTCTGATTGATCGCAAGACCTTGTCGCTATAAGAGGTATACATTTGATTGATGGTTAAGTTTTTTAAGTCTTTAAACGTCAATTTACAGACCCCAGAGTTATACTTTCTGCAATCTTCTAAATTTTCACCATTCTCAAACCTTTTTGTAGCTTTATAAATTGAAATGCGTTTAAAAAACATGTTAATTGATAACTTGAATTTAAGCTCATTTGAAAGAACACATAACATTTACCCAGGAGATATATTTTAAGTTCACAGTTGACCTTATGCTTTGATTGGTGCATAAATATGTGTTCGCAAATACATTGACCATACGTTATTATACATTGATACTTTCCTACCAGTTTCTTTGTTGACTTTATGACAACCTTTCAGCCGCTGTACCCTTCGACATCATTTAGTCTGAATTCCTGAGACAACGTGCTGTAACTATTATACATTGATTTATTCCGGCCAGTTTCCCCATTTCTGTTGTTTTTATCACAGTGTTTAGGCCGCTGTACCTTCCGTCCTTCCTCATGTGACATTCAGAAACCATCGGGAATGTCGTACAGAACTACGTATTTGATCCACAGGAGTATTTCATTCCAATACCTGTTACATCAAGTGTCTTTCCTAACTAGTAATGATCCCGATATGCCTCTTCATCAGGCTGGTGTACATTTCTGCACTACCTGACACAGGGATTGAACTCACGAACCTCAGGGAACCAGAACGTAGCCGTATGGATATAAGTGCTTGTAAATCACATCTGGTTCTTATAGAAAATCAGCATTCAATATCCTGGCCTTTTTAAATTGGGACACTGGCACTAGTGGGAAATACCGAACTATCCCATCCATAAGGCAGGTCCACTTCACTCAATCTAAAATATAGCTATAGGGTTTAATGTTACCATTAATAATCTGTAGGAATTAAAGTTGTAATTAAAAATGTTAGTGAAAATAGTAAAGGGGAGAAGTGAATTAATACTGAATGAGAATGTAAATGAATCTTCCATTCAAAAAGTAGCGGCCGAAATGGTGTAGGCTGTAAGTAGCCAGCAGCAGCCATTAGCTGTTGTTGTTAGTAACTGTGGTCATCAACAGTAGTAGTAGCAGTGGTTCTACTATGGAAGAGTAGGAAGGGAAATGTAGCACGTGGTCAAGATGAAGAAGAGCGGACAGCCACGTTGGATTTTGGCGGGCAAATATGAACAAAGACACAATTCATATAAAGAGAAAGAGAACAAATACACAAGAAGATATAAATGTTGCATTTATTTAAACACGTGAAATGAAAAGAAGGTACATTTTTTAAGATAAAAAAGGGGGTAAAATGTGTAAAGAGTTTTTGAGAGAGATCGTACGAGTATAGAGTGAAGATAAGAGTGTTTCTGTCGTTACCCAAATGTTGTACCGAAATAGATTTTGTCTGATGCGGAGCCGGTTATTTGAACCGATATCTAGGTGATAATCGCGTCTAAGGATATGTGATAGAGACAAAAGAAATCAGTTAAGAAAAAGGCATATGACAGAAAGGGAAAATACCGGTATAGAAAGTAGTAGTTTCTTATCAGGAAGAATGTTTAAGATATGAAGAGTCGCTAGCCTGATGTTGGTGGGAACTAAAAGTAATCGATGGTCATCGTAATCTCGACTAACCTATATTTGAGGCGTTTATTCCTAGTTTGGGCAAAAAGGAATGTGGAGAGAATGACCAAAGATTTTAAGCAAGAAAAATCGTCATTTTAAGAAATGTCCATATTAAAAAGAGGAAGAGATTTGTACGTACGCATAACACACGCAGTGAGCCCTAGGCGACTAGGATACTAAGTAATGAGGCAAAAGGGTTTTACGTTCCTAGAAAGGTTGACACGGGCGAGTGAGCCCTAGGCGGGCAGTAGGCGTTGAAATCCGTATTGCAGTGCTGACGTCACGGAAAAAAATAAGCTATACTTATTTTCGGATTTCATATGGTCTAGGCTGGTTTTTACCGTGGTGAAAAATCCCAGTCCGATGTTCATATCCCTATTTACGTATTTATTTATTATTCTTGTGAAATTGACCGCTACATAGCCTTTACGTAAGTTAATTTATTACAAGTAATGATTAACGACACTTTATATGGATGAGCTGTCGAGTTAAATAAACGCTTTTAGCTGATCAGAGTTTGCCCAGTTGCTGTTAGATATGATCAATTGGGGATTCAGTTGGAAACAAAACCCAATGATCCACCATCCTGCGAAAGCTAGATATAAATCAACGGGACATAATGAAGAATAGTTTGCATTTTCATGCGAAATATGCTCTTTCTGTAACGATATAAAAGATTTTCCTTAAAGATGATATCAAAATACTTTGGGCTAGTATTGTGGATGGGGTGTTGAACACCAGAGGCTCCAGATACTACAGAAAAATATTGGGGATGAGTTACAATAAACAGCACTCAAAACAACGCTAAATAAATAATTGTATTATCTTTCTTATGGCCCTATCCTGTCAGTAAGGCTTGCCTTAATTCCTGACAAGTAACAATCCCTTTCTTTCTGATTTTCAATGCATTTCTATGTTAAACTCATTTCCAATGCAGTTTTGTAGTAGAATCATTAGCATTGAATTATACATATAGCCCTATTCTGTCAGTGGTGCTTCCATTAATTCCTGAGCACTGACAGTCCTTTTCTTGCTGATTTTAATGCAATACTATAGTAACATCATTTTCAATGGACTTACATTATTCACACAAAAGCCCAATTCTGTCAGCAACGCTTGTATTCCTGTCCTCTGACAATCCCTATATTTTTGATATTCAATGCATTTTAATCATAAAATCATTAGCGGTAGATTTATATTATGCATATAACAGGTTTACTCTTTCAGGAATGCTTGCTTCAATTCATGGTGTCTGATAATCGCGTTTTTATGCGCAATATCCAGATTGAATACTGAAACCTGCTAAAATACCCGGCCATTCTAAATAGCTCAAGTAATTCACATGCAGTCTTTATAGCCATTCATCTATTTAACTATTTACTAAACTTAGCTTAGTCTGGCACAAGGCCGTAAATGTGCGGCACCTAGTGAGAATCGAACTCACTGTACGATGGTCTGCTTGACTAGTTCGCTAACAATTACCACATTAGGTTAGTTTAGTCTGGCACAATCTGGGCATAGCTGGTAATAGGCTCGAGCCCGAAGGGACATATAGGCCCCAAATTGCTCATTAAGTATTTTTTTCAATCAGTGCTAACTACATGATTTATGTATGTGTTTACACATGTACCCCTCTGGAGTAGGCCCCCTCAAAACCGTAGGCCCGGGCCAACTGACCCCACTAGACCCCCTCCCTCTGCCCTGGACTGCACGTGAGAATCGAATTTATCACATTCATGAACTGTTCTGCGAGACGTGATTGCTAACAATCGCACCACGGTAGGCACCAAAAACATTTAAGCTCTGGTACGAGGTCACGAGATCGAGGTACTCAGTGAGGATAGAATTCATTACACTAGCTAATGGTCTGTCGGACTAGCTTACTAATCATTGCTCTAAGCTTGGCGCTCCATATGCCATATATCATCATCATCATCATCATCACCATCAGCCGTTAT
>VCCN01005562.1:2492842-2507145 GCA_006491835.1 Architeuthis dux
AAAGTTGCAAATGTTCTCTATCTCTATCTTATTAGGGAATCTCTTCAAAGAGACAAGCCCCATAACAGCAGACTGTACCACCACCCTGAGGAGATAGCTTGGTGATAAACACTCCAGACCATTGGAATACACTTATATTACTTCGCCTTTGTTCCATTTATCATAACATTTGTCTGTAGTATTCGTTAACCTTCCGATAATGTCGACTTGAACTCTTTATCTGACCCAAACGAATATTCGCACATACTACATCATCGGTTCATGCAACATTGAAATCATATTTACAAGATAGAAAGATTCTGGTATTATAACAAATGACAAATATGATGGATGAAATATTATAATGAAAGAAATAGAAATTTACTCATCTTAGCTTAGATCTGACACAATGCCACAACCGTGGCTTGAATCATTACCCTAGCGAATTAGTCTAGGAGTCAAGCTTGCTAACTATCACACCATTGAAGGCAACTCTTATGATGAAATGAATAAACATTAGTGAACTTGGGTCACGAAAGAAACAAATTATCCACACCATTCTATTGGATCTACACCACTTATAAATAAATATCTGGCGGAAAAAGTTCTTATTGTTCGACCAATCCTTCTGGTAAAGTTTTACGTTACAAGTTTTGAGAGATGAATTCTTATACTAGGGATACAGGCAAGGACAGCTATGAAGTTGCTTGTATGATGATGATGCTGTGTTTCCAAATAACCCACTTTCTTGCGAGCGATATATAGTGGAAAGGTATCCGTGTTGTATGCCGTATGCCGTGTATATAGCGACTAGCCTCTATCTGCCGAGGCTGACAATCGATATAGCAGCTGCCTCTATCTGGAATCTGTAACGTCGTTTCCCTGTCTTCCATCGTGGCATGGCAGTGACAAAATCATTTTCATGATAACTGGTGTTGGAAGAGACGCAGGGAGAATTCAGTTCGTGCCTTTCCCAAAGGAATTAATGCTAAATTCATATAAGAAGTCTCAAGTGGAATTTGAACTCGCTTCGTCGGGTTCGTCTTCCGCCTAGATAAGCAAACAATCCCAGTGAGGACAGCGCAAAAATGACAAACGGCTTCAGGTTTCTAGAATACTCGAGCAAAGCGGAATGTCTCGTGACAAATGATTACGATAACGAATGAAGACAATCGACATAATTCAACAATAGAATTCTAAACAGTCATTAAGATTTATTCGTAAGTTCTGCGGAAGGGCCAGAGTTTACACCAATTACTTAGAATTCCTTCATCAAATATTTGATTTTCTCCCCGACAGCGTTTAGCGGTCTTTCAATGAAACCCTTCACGCAAAAGAAATGGCCTCCCCAATCTGAGCAATGAACCCATTGTTCCTAAATGTTACAAGCTAAAAACACAGAGAAGAAAATCCAACTTTTACTATATTCCCGTCAACAAAATTCAAAAGAAAGTGTCAAGACTATTGTTATCGATATTTACTCAACTAACACAAAACCAATCGTGTTAATCGCCCAGTGAGGATCTAACTCACTACAGTAGTAATAGTCTGCGAGATTAGATTACTAATCACTGTTCTATGGCTAGGTCTCATATGGTTACTTATTGAGCCTAGCTTAGTCTGGCACAAGGCCCCAGTAGTGAAGCACCCAGTGAGAATTGAACTCAATACACTAGAAATGGTATGTGAGACTAGCTTCAGTATCAGACTAATTTGAAGCCACCTCCAATAGTGCAATGGTTACCAAGCTCGTCTCACAAGTCAATTTGCTGGTGTGGGGGAATTCGATCTTCACTGGGCGCTCCACTATGATGTCCTTGATGTCATACCCTCCTGATGAAAACCGGAACGTGAACACTCGAAACTTTCTGAAGAAATACGTATGAATCTTCTGGTCTCAGGAATTACTTCCACAGAATCTGACATCATGTGCACCTGTCTTGCCTATAGGCAGTGGCAGTATCGATTTTGTTCATTGACCAGTGATTTAGTTAACTCTATTCGTTCCTCAAACGGATTGAGTTTGTTAATTCAATCAAGTTAGAGATGACAACATATCGATCGAAATATTACACACACACATACACACACAGAGAAGCACAACGGGATAGGCAGACAGACAGATAGGAACAACATGAGACATAGAAACAGAATGAGATAGATAGATAGATAGATAGATAGAAACAAACAAACAAACAAACAAATAAGGAGCTACTCTGGTGAGATAGCTAAATAGCTAGATAGCTAGATAGATATTATTAATTTTTACTAGTTTTTCTTATTGTAGTTGAAATTTGTCGCAACGTTTTTATATTCTGCGACCGTTACGCGATATTAATAAACGAAATAGGACCATATGTAGAATTGGCACCCCATATTTGATTCAAGTCATGAGATCAAATCCTGACCTGGCACCTTATGACATCACGTACCACGTGGTACGTCAGCATTCTTACTGAAAAGTAAACAAACGAATTCCACGTACAGTTTTTAGCTTAATATCTTTTTCAAAATAAAAAATAAATAAAAAGATAACTATAGTTTAATCAAAATTTTATTTAGTTCAATCAAAAGGATAATTACATCAAATAATTTTTTTTTTTACAAAAGATGATTAAGTCGAATATTCGATAAAAAACATCTTTTTGTAAGTAATTTTTGGAGTTCTCAAACCATAATACCTTACTTACCACCGGATATTTAATTATTTGTATTTATTAAATGAAAATTACTTTCTTGACATTTTATCAAATGAATAAACGATAATTAAAAAAATGCCCATTTTAAGAGGAAGAGAAACTGAAAACACCCTTTTTAATGCGTGCAGATAGACAGATATAGCAAGTTAAAGCTTATAGAATATTAAGATAGATATTAACAGGATGAGATAGAGCTGAACAGAAGGGAAAAAAGATCTAAACAGATAAATATAGACAGATTTAGGTAAATAGATCTGGACAGAATAACGTATATATATCTGAATAGAATAACGTATATAGATATGGATAGAATGAAGGGTATATATCTGGACTGAATGATGTATATAGATATGGATAGAATGAAGTGCATAGATCTGGACTGAATGATGTATATGGATATGGATAGAATGAAGTGTATATATCTGGACTGAATGATGTATATAGATATGGATGGAATGAAGTGTATAGATATGGACTGTATGATGTATATAGATATAGATAGAATGAAGTGTATATATTTGGACTGAATGATGTATATATACATGGATAGAATGAAGTGTATAACTAATTGATAGAAAAAGATCAACTTGGATAAGAGGGAGGACTAGAGTGAAGGATATTATACAAATAATTAAGCAGCAAAAATGGCGATGGGCTGGCCACCTAGCAAGAAGAGATGACAATAGATCGGGGAAAAGACTAACCGATTGGTGCCTATGGGACAGTAAACGCAGTAGGAAAATACCGGAATAAGAGGGGGGTGAAATAGAAAATCTAGGTCGTCATGGATGATGATGATGATGATGATGATGATGATATATGGTTAGAATGTGATAGATAAAACTAGCCATGTGAGGTCTATAGATATAGATGTGAGATATATAGATCTGGACAAAAAGAGAGAGATTGAAAGAGAGAGAGAGAAAGAGAAAGAGATAGAGAAAGACAGGAAGGCAAACAAGGAAATAAGGATCCGCTTATCAGTTGACCAAAGGGAAGAAAATGAATCGTCCAATTGTGAAGCGAACTACTCACATGACATAATAAAATACAACCTAACAGAACTGAACAACGAGTCGGGAGACAAGCGTCGAGTTTAAACATGTCTTCACAACCTATTAAACGCACGTGTTTGGTAAGTATCAGCGTCCCATTGATTCTGGTGATTAATTGTTGTATGTATTCATTTCCATGGTCGCCATCTATCGACAGATAATTTTATTCGATCAGCGCTATTGTGAGAATGGACATCCGATCGTTACACGACAAGGTCGGTGACTGTTTCACCATTTGTTGCGTCTATTTAGATTGCAATCTATACCGTGATGGTATAGGGCGCCTACCCCAGCGTAAGGGTTAACAAGTTTGTCTTGCAGAGCAAATCGCTAGGGTAGTGAGTTCGATCCGTTTTGACATACGAAAGGTTTTTTTATAGGAAGGCTCCACTTTCTGATAACGGGGTGACATATGGATAGGCAAGCATGCAAGAGGGGTAGCTTGGCACGTAGTTATTAGCTAAATTTCTAACTGAAATTTGTACTCTATAATGTTCGATCGATGTGATTAATAGTCGCCACTGAATTAAGTGGATTGACAAGCAAAGAGCTTATGTTGAAAAATAAATATTTGTTGTGTAAAATAAATGCTTTTTCCATCGTTAGGCTGTGGACTACGAACATATATCTATATCTCTAGGTACCCCGGACTGTTGTTATCTATCTATCTATCTCAGTCTGTCCATATCTATCTATATATCTATTTAATCATTTATCTATCTATGAACCCTGTAGGGAGATTATGTTCAAAAATGAATATTTGTTGAGTTTTTTTCATCCTTAGGCTGCGGACTCATGTTGTACTACTTACGTACTTTCCGAGACACATAAAACTGTCATAACTATATTCATACCATTTTCTATAACAGCTCTGAACGTGAAATATCTAAACTTGCAGAAATACCTTGGAGGT
Source organism: Architeuthis dux (assembly GCA_006491835.1). Taxonomy (NCBI): domain Eukaryota; kingdom Metazoa; phylum Mollusca; class Cephalopoda; order Oegopsida; family Architeuthidae; genus Architeuthis; species Architeuthis dux. The sequence goes on from VCCN01005562.1 coordinate 2,497,489, forward strand.
GCTTTCAGGATCATACATCATCGATTTCAATTTCGGAATCAGATCGAGGCTGTCCTTTTTCAAAGTCTTCAAATAATTGGTTTTCTGATACGGTTCACGTGATATAAAATTCCTTAGTCAAACCCCAGGACAAAGTCAGTAGTTGACTTTGTTTTCCTACTGTATCAAGAACAACAAGAACAACCAGAACAATCCTCACCAAAATTTGGGGTGTAAACCGATAAGTAAAATCGCTATTCTCCTACCGGCAGCCATCTTTCTTTTTTTTGGCACACCAGAAAATTCAAAACATCAATATTTCAATTCCAGATGATTTCTCACACAGTAATAGCTTGAAATAGCGATAACAGTTACATTATGTAGCAATTATGTGAGAATAATGTGCTTCCTGTTTAAAAAAATGTGTAAGTCATGATTTTGATGGCGGCCATTTTGGAAAATTAGAAAAAATAAAAAATAAAAAGGTTACGTAAGTGCTTGACACTCGAAGCAAATCTGTTCGATAGACCCTTACTTTGAAATTGCTACTGAAAATGAAACTTTTGCATCAATTTGAAATGAAAAGAAAAAAATACACATGCATATAAAAAAGAAATGTAAATAGATAGATTACTAGATATCGAGACAGAAACATAGATAGATATGAATAGATTCAAACAGATTTATACATGTATATAGATATTTATGTATGGTTATAAGTTCGTGTGTACATATATGTGTATGCGCATGCGTGTATACGCTTATATATGCTGTATTTATTAAAAGTTGACCGACATCAATAAAAATGATGCCAGAATAATTGCACTGCACGAAGAATACAAATGCTGCCAGTCGTAATCCTCTCTGGAGTTGAGCGGGGCTCAAAAGATTGGCGCTAATCGATTATTTTTTTGTAGACATTTAAAGCCCCAAGTGTTCCGAACCGCGCGAAATCGGCTCTCTTCAAAAGAACCTATTTTTTTTACCAACGATCAATACATTGCAACAGTTTTCAACCGCATCTTTTCTGCATGACAACGATGCATTCGCGGCTGATCCAACGAAGAAGAACCCGACAATCAACGAGACATAGGAATCTTGCAGAAAAAATCTATATCACGGCCATGTGCTGCTCCTGGTTCATCCAGGAGCTTGAAAAATGTGATTTTAAAATGAAGGCACAGTAACAGTCGTCAAAATAAAAACATCTATTAGTCTGATTGTAAACATATTTTCTATAGTTTTGAGAAGGGTCATTAATATTCAAATGGTTCTTCGGACGATTGAACTCCTTCTTGTTGTTTGTGTTGTAAACACGACGTTTCGGCCGATCCATTCGTTTTTGACTTGTCTGTCGACGAGAAGTTTTCGTTATTTCGGTATCGTGCTGGGAAGAGTTCCCTCCAAAGAGGTGCCGTGTGACTGACACTGTGAGACTTTGTGCCCTGCGGTCCTCCCGTTTTGAAGAGACTTTGTACCCTGCGGTCCTCCCGTTTTGAAGAGACCTTTTCACCTTTTAAATCAATGGAGATGATTTATAGAAACTTAGGAGAAAGAAAGTATTTTTTAATTTATTTTATTAGATTTCTCGAGTGTGCTGACTAATATATCGGTCGGAAGCCAACTTCGTACAAAGGACAGTTGTCGAGTAATCACGGTGCACGCACACATACAGACATAGATTTCCTCGATTGTAATTAGATTTGAACTTTACATTCGGGAAGATGGTGGATAAAATGAACATTCCTAGACTGAAATAAGGTGCATCTGATATAATTTCGTTAACATTTTATCTGATTTGTATACCTTAGGAAAAAAATGTTAAAAGTCTAAACTGCACAAGCTTTGCGTCATTCTTCCAAAACTACTTTACCCATGCCGTCAAAAAAATGACGGCCCTATTTAAATAACTTTACAATTGCACTGTACTCACAAAAATATCAAACACTTTACGTTGCTCAGCAGTTTCTTGTTTATGTTCAACCAGAATGATCCCGTTTAAAAAATCTTTTTTTAAATTAAGGGTGTCTACTCTACAATTAGCAGATCTCCATTGACAAATGTTACAGACAAAAAATATAGTCCCTCACCTGCCTTATTATATAAGTAGATGTTATCGAAATTATTAATAACATCTTTTCTATATAACTGTGCAAAAAGCTTTTCGGTTTATTTTCGTTAAGTTTGTTGAACAAAATATTTCCAGATTTGTTCCATTATTTTCTGCCATTTCTCAGACAACTTCATAATTCCATCCTTCCAGATCTTTTTAAAAAATCTTTCTTAGCAAAGAACTGCCCGGTTGCAATTTTCCAGGCACTTGAACTTTTCTTCATTAAGAGAATTCTGAATAGATCGGAATAAATGGTCATCCGATGATGCAATAGCTGGTAAACACGCCTGGCTGCTGCAGGGTCAAACCCCATTCCTACTTCTATTCCGATTGAAGATCATTACTGCAACATTTGTATTGTATATATAATAAATAAATTCGTAGGTATATAAGACTTATAAGTCAGTTTAGCTCAGCTGGTAAGAGAGCCGCCTACCAATCACTTGGTCGTGATTTGAAATAACAGTAGGGAAATCTTAATTTGATATATCTGTTTGGTTTAACGTGACATCATAGACAAACAGCGAAGAATTTACTTTACTTTACATTGTTTTTGTTCTTGTTATTGTTCTTGTTACGGGGCAAAGTCAACCCCAATTTGGACTGGAGTTTGACAATATGTGGATGAGTCAAAACATCCTAGCCAGGCTGTAATAGTGCAATGTAGCGTTATCCTGAGAGAATATTACGTTCCTTCTCTTAACTAACACCCGACAATTTTCGTCAATTTTTGCATTCATTTGGTCTAATTGGGAGCTGTACTTATTCGAATCAATCTTTTGCTTATCTGGAAAGAGCTCATAGTAGAGGACCCCTCCAACCCCACAGCATCACCTTTTGTAGAGCTAATGGACGTTCATGTAGCTTGCTCACTTGCGTTCCACGTTGTTGTAAAGTATCCACTCTTCATCGCCCGTCACAATTTGATGAGGGAGAAACTTGCGTATGAGAGAGAAATGAGACGTAGAATCAGAGGAAGGGAGAAACAGAGGAAGACAAAGGGAGAGGAAGAAGGAGAAAGTAATCAAAGATTGAGCGATGGAAGAAATAGAGTCGAAAGAAAGAGAAAAAGTAGGCTTGGGAGAGAGAGTGAGCGCGCGAATGCGTGTGAGGATACATGACGTAGAAAAGCAGCAAAGGAAAAGAGAGAGGTAATCAAGAGACATATACTGAGAGGGGGGAATAACACAGAGGAAAGACTGAGGTAGGAAAATAGTAATGTAATTCAGCGATTCTAAGCCCTTTTCTCGCACCCCTTCGATATTTCAATGTTTTTTTCTCACAACCCTTAGAGACTTCAAAGTTGTCCTCGCACTCCTTCGAGATTTCAACATTTTTCTCACACCCCTTCAAGATTTCAACCTTTTTCTAGCACCTCTGCGAGATTTCAATGTTTTTCTCGCACTCCTTTGAACATAACTTTTTAACGTTTTTCTCACACCCCATCGTTATTTCAACCCTTTTCTCGCACCCTTTCGAGATTTCTACATTTTTCTAGCACCCCTTCGAGATTTCAATGTTTTTCTCACGCCCCTTCGTGATTTCAACCTTTTTCTCGCACCCCTTCGAGATTTCAAAGTTACTCTCGCACTCCTTCGAGATTTCAACATTTTTCTCACATCCCTTCGAGATTTCAAAGTTGCCCTCGCACTCCTTCGAGATTTCAACATTTTTCTCACACCCCTTCGAGATTTCAATGTTTTTCTCGCAATTGTTCGAGATATAGATGTTTCTTCCCGCATCCCTTCGATATATCAACATTTTTCTCGCACCCCTTCGATATTTTAACGTTGTTCTCGCACCCATTTGAGATTTCAATGTTTTCCTCGCACCTCTTCGAGATTTCAATGTTTTACTCGCACCCCTTCGAGATTTCAATGTTTTTCTCGCAGCACTTCGAGATTTCAATGTTTTACTCGCATCCCTTCGAGATTTCAATGTTTTACTCGCACCCCTTCGAGATTTCAATGTTTTTTCTCGCAACCCTTAGAAACTTCAAAGCTGTCCCTAATTGGAATGCCGTCCTTGACCCCAATATAGAAAATACTAACAACTTTGACGTGATTCCATTTCGTGGTTTAATTGACAGATTGGACCTTGTCAATAAATATCGAAATGAACAACCCAATAATCTAGAGTGGACATGGGCCGCTAGAGGCAGCTCGAGCTTCATTGATCGAGTATTAATTAGGAGAGTCGACGTAGAGCTCGTAGAGTGCCCAAGTCTACATAGTGTAGTTTATTCGGATCATAGATTAGTCAGAGTCCGGATAAATTTAGGTAGGGCTAAACCTAAGATGACTGGTTTCTGGAAATTCAACACATCCTTATTGGATGTGAAGGATTTCCGGAACCAGTTAATACTAATGATTATGCGGGAACTGACGGGGGCTGAGTTTGGGAATAAGTGGTGGGGCAGCCTTAAAAATAAGACACGGTCGTTTGCTGCCGACTATAGTCGAAGACTCAACCAAGATAGGTTAACCGCACAAACGGCATTCGAAGATAGAGTTAACCAGGCTGTACTTAGAGGGGACTCAATAGAAACAGACATAGCTAAGGCAGAGCTTGTCTCCTTGCTTACCAGGAGAGACCAGGTTCTCGTAGTTAGAAATAGATTAAAACGAATGTCTCCCGAGACAACGAATATGACCGCTGAATTGCGTGCAGAAGAAATTCGGAAGGCTTCAAGTCGACATATCGCCAGTATCACATCACCGGACGGATGACAGGTGACTACAAACGAAGTCATCAGTGAGGAATTTCGGGCTAACTTACAGGAGCTTTTCATCAGGGAGCCTGGTCTGAGTTCAGCTCAGTTCGACACCTATTCGTCTGATATCCCTCGCCTCAGCGCGACTGAAACAGCTAGGAGCGAGGGGCGCATTACAGAGGGAGAAATTTGGGAAGCGTTAAAGGACGTCGGAACAGAAAGGGCACCGGGAATAGATGGACTGCCCTACGGTTGTCGCACATTTTTGTCCATTTGCTGGCAACACTCTTCAACCACTGGTTGAAGCAGGGGAATATTCCTCAGCGCTTCACCCGGGGTGTAAGTGAAGTTGCTACGCAAGGAGGAAGATGATGGGGTAGATAATTTTAGGCCCTTAACTATGTTAAATACAGATTTAAAGATTTAAAGATATAAGATGGCCAAGGTTCTGTCTAACCGTTTGCAAACTGTGCTGGGTAGCCTGACTGGCACCGAGTAGACTTGTTCTGTGAAGGGATTCGCCAAGATAATTTGCATTTGGTGCGCACGATCATTGAAAAGTGGCCGATAAAGACGAAATTAGATCAGTCCAAAGCGTTCGATAGGATCGACCACCGGTTTCTGGAGGCCGTCTTGTCCGCGTCTGGCCTCGGCCAGAACTTTCGCTCCTGGATTCGCTTGTATGTGTCTCCCATTGCTATGGTGGAAGTGAATGGGGTTAAGTCGAAGCCTTTCAGTTTGTCCAGATCTATTCGTCAAGATTGTACACTTTTGCCGATGCTGTACATTCTATCTCCCCCCCCCTCATCGTTTAGCGATTATCAGCACTTCCACTCCCGTATACTAGAGGCTGCACTCCTCTGGGGTCACAGGCAGCCCATGGTGTGTCGCGAGGTCTGTCAGCTCCACCCGGCTGAGGGCGGTCTAGGAATGCCGCACATTGAAATGCGTCGGCATACTTTACATTTAAATTTCCTATATAGGATGTGTATACAAAATGATGGAAAGAAGACTCCAAGAAAGCCTTTCCGGCTTTGAGAAGTGTGCGCTCTGATGAGAGGGAGACCCGCCGTATGCCCCGAAGAGAGTGATCCTTCTATTGCGAATGTCGACACGCTCTGAGAGTTCGCGTCTTGCACGGAGAATCTGTTGCCCTTGATATCGGCGCCATGTGTAGAAATGTGGTGCCGCCGCTGGATTCTTTTTATTAATTCAAGTATCCTAATTTTAAGTTTTTTGAAAGTCTCAACTTAAGAAAAGTCACCACTGACATCGTGCGGTATGAAAATTTGCCATATTAAAATTTTGAGCCATTTTGACTTTCTTTTCTTTCTTTTTTAGTGTGCTGAGAGTATTTGCATTTGGCCGTTTTTGCTTCTTCACTGTGTCGGCCACATCAAAGGAAAGAGAAAGCAGTTTGCGGGTTTTTGGTCAGAACTTGCCTTTCCTCTCTCAATTGCTTCTTCACTGTGTCGGCTAGATCAAAGGAAGACGAAAGGAAAGAAAAAGCATTTGACATTGTTGCGTTGCGTTGACAGACACGTTTGTCGGTGTACTTCTTTGATATGGGCATGTTTTATTTTCCACTCTTTAATTCTATTATTCGTTGAGAGAGAGAGAGAAGTGGTTGGGTAGAATCCCCAATAGGGTTGTTAAAGTGAAAAAAGGAAATCCAAGCTTTTGATTTATGGCATAGATTTTTTTGATTTTTTGTCATGGGTGTTTTGACATAAAAATAGTAATTATTAATAGCCTTTACCGGTCTCAACTTGTGTTTTCTTCTTCATATATATATATATATGTATGTATATATGCATGCAAACATATACTTATTTTATATGCACATAAATGGATATAAACAGTATATGCATTTTTTCTCGCATGTCATAAAGTGATACTTATATGCAAGAATATATGCGTGCACTATGTGTAAATATTTTCGGCTATTCTCTTTGTAGAGCAGTTACAACAACGAACTCCACTTCTGTGGAATGGGGATTTGAATTATATCACCTTCTGGCCTCCCGATCAATGAATTACACCAAAGCTGACACATCGGCCATTTATCCTGGCAGCGGCAAGTTAATGCTCTAAGGTACGATCTACGAAATGCTGTCACTGCAAAGATGCCTTTTTTATTGCTTTTTTCTTTTTATTTCTTGATGGCTTCTGAACTGCACCATGATGACGCTGTCACATTCGGAAGAAAAACGAGAAAATACGAACTCTTCAATTTCACCTCTGAATCGAATCGTTGGATTTCGACGAGGCAGACGATAAGGGAGGGGGGAAGCGAGAGATAAGAAGAAGAGAAGGGTTAGGAGTAAGAAGATGTAGGGGGAGATTTTTTAAAAATTAATGCGAGGAAAATATTTAGGAGGAAGAGAAGTAGGTGTTTTTAAAGAAGAAAAGTAGCCTGAGAAGGTTTAGATTAGAAGGTAGTAGTTGTAGAAGGAGGGGATTTTTAAAAGGGAGGAGGGTAAAACAATAGGTTTAGAAGATTTAAAAATTAGATGTTTAGAAGAAGAAGAAGAAGAAGAAGAAGAAGAAGAAGAAGAAGAAGAAAAAGAAAAAGAAGAAGAAGAAGAAGAAGAAGAAGAAGAAGAAGAAGAAGAAGAAGAAGAAGAAAAGTAGTGAAAGATTTAGAATAAGAAGTAGTAGATGTAGAAGGTTTAGAATAAGAGGAGGAATATAGAAGAGTTAGCAAAAGTAGAAAGTGGAGATCAAGAAAAAAAGAAAGTAGTATTAGCATTAATAGTAGTAGTAGTAGAGGTTGGAGGAGGAGGAGTTTTAGAAGAAGTAAAACGTTTAGAATAGCAAGTAGTAGTGGGATGAGGACATTTATACAAAGGGGGCGAGGGAGGAGGTTTGGAAGAAGAAGAAGAAGAAGAAGAAGAAGAAGAAGAAGGAGGAGGAGGAGGAGGAAGAGGAGGTTTAGAATAAGTAGAAAAGGGAAGTATAGAAAAAAAAGAAAATATTAGTAATAGGAGAAGAAGAGATTCAGAAAATGTAGAAAGGGGCGGTTTAGAAAGAAAAAGAAATCAGAGAAATAGATTCATATGTAGGAAGAGGAGACTTTAGAAGAAGATGTAGAAAAGTACGACGGGCTATCGGGAAGTTCGCCGACTAGGCCAGAAGAAATTTGGAATTTTCAAAAAATGTATATGCTAAAACATGCTCCACAGTCCCATGAGCAACCCAAGGAACTTTGGTGGCCATAGCTCTAGCCATCCTTGAGTTATGCGATGACAGACAGACGGGGGAAATACATTTAGTGAATTATAGTAATCTTGAACCGACACTCTACTGGACTTGAAATACGCGTGCCACTCAAAAACCTGTGTTCGACCTGAAGAATATTCGACCTGAAGAATGTTCGGCATAAAGAATGTCCGACCTGAAGAATGTTCGCCAAAAGCCTGACGAAGCATTTCGAGGGTCTCTGTAGCAGATTTACCGAGCTTCATGCAAAATCTTATGCAGATCGCAGAGATGTTTTCACACAACGTCACAGAACCTGGTGTAATACGAGAACACGAGTAGATTGCACAAAGCCTATTGGCAGACTGACTCAGAAGGCTGGGTTACAATGAGCGTCAGCTGCGCGCGCATTTCCTTTGAACTGTACAATCACAGCACGTAGTGATTCGGGAACTTTCCGATATCACCTCGTATTTGTAGAATAAGAAGCTACAGAGAAAGTAGATTTAGAAAAAGAAGTTTAAGGAGAAAGAGGAGAAGGTTAAGAAAAATAGTAGTAGTATCCGGCCTTCCAAGGGTGTACAATCCCTATGGAAAAAAGGGTGTCTCTTTTTTTCCAGTAGTGTAAACAGAAAATAGGGAGGGCCGTAGAATGGATCGGGCGAAAAGTTGTGGTAACAACAAAAGCAACACAAAGAATGAAATCAATAATCTGAACAACTCCTGGAATGATAATGATTCTTCTCAAAATTACAGAAAGTATCTTTGCTGTGTAATGAGTTCGGTCCTCACACAGTGCCCCACGCGTATGGCTTTTAGTCTGACTAAGCTAAGCTTAGTAACCATTCGTATCTCTATGTGAACTGGACTGACGTCCTTTTTTTCTTTTGTGTTTAAAGCTTTTCAGCAAGATGGCCACGTTTCATAGCCTTCTGAAAAACTGAAAGTTTTTTTTTCTTTCGGTCACAAAGGGAGAGAACCCCCCGATAAAAAAAGCGATAAATCCTGATTGCATTCACAAGTTTTATTCAGTCTTAATTTGGCGCTGCAACTGAAATCAAACGATTAAATAAAATTAAATTTATTTCTTATTTTGAAGCTTTTCTTGCGTGTTTTCATGTATTTTATAACAAATCGATGACTTTACGAGATGCTGGCTTCGATGAAAACATGAACATCTCAAGCGTGAAAGTGTTTCAAAGGTGACAATAAGTAGAACTTGACCACACCGAGTGAAGACATTGATTATTTTAAAAACCAAACCTGCAGGGTTGGTTGTTAACTTAGAATCTGATATCTCGCCTTAAACATTCACAAATAAAGAACTCTTTTCTCCATGATGGCATGCCAGGGACAAGAATTTTTTAAAGATATCTAACGATGGGGCGGGGTGCATGGATAACTGGATTCATGCCTTTCTCAAGTTTATTAGTGCTAAACGGTCTCCGTCAATATTTTTCTATTCCGTTTTCCGTGCTGAAAACCGTTACATGGAAACTAATATGTAAATAACGGAATATACAAAAATATACACATGCATATCTTTTTCCTGCGAGAATTATAACTGCGCTGTTGCTACTGAGATAAGTGAAATAAATTAAGCAAATCGGATACAAATAGTGCCGTATGAAAGACAAATAAGAATATATAT
>VCCN01005562.1:2560879-2571167 GCA_006491835.1 Architeuthis dux
TGGCATTCACTAAAAATCGTTGAACGATGCACAGACATTCGGGTCGTCGTTCGCATATTTAAATTTTATAGTACGACCGTTTAATAAAAGAAAAATGTTTTAACGGACAACTCTGTCTGTTCCCGCAGTCATTATGGAGAACGTATTGCCACGGATTTGATAAATTGTGTCTTTACTCAGTTTAATATTCAGAAAATATTGAGCATAAGCAAGAAAATGCTGTGCAACATAATGTTGTTGATATCTTATAAGTACATGCAATTACAAAATTACTTTTTTTTGAAAGCAAGTGTAGACTTGTTATAATTGTTCTATTTTGTTATTAGTTATCACTGTTAATCTATTATGCACAATCTTATTCATAAATTAAACTTTATGATAAGTATGTATGTATAGGGAAAACATAGTATATACAGGATTCTGTACTATCGAGGATTTAGGCAATTACAGTGTCTTGGAACAAGTCCCCAGCGGATAAGGCGAACTAGTGTGTACATATATTCAATAAATACATTGGTTTTAATAACAGCTATACTTATTTCCTGAGATTTATTTGTAATTTACGAAGGCGAAACTTAATGCCAAGAGTAAAATTTCTCTTCCCTCTGCTTTGAAATGATGTTTGAATAGATAATAAGCAGCTTTCTCTTTCTCTCTCTCTCTATATATATATATACATATATATATATACGTATATTCCAGGAATAACGTCACTACTCTTTGGTAATTGTTAATTTTAAATTACTAATTTTTGTATATGCTCATCCAAAAAGGACACCCGTACCGGATTATCCAAGCCAAAGCTGTATACATTTTTTATATCAAAAATGTATATTCAGATTGTTCATTACAGTCATACTTATGTTCTGACACTTAATTCAATTATTTGATAATTAAACATAATTGTTTTAAAATTTGTCTCTTATTATCAAATTCTAATTTGTTTTAGACTCACAGTCTAAAGAAAATCTCTTGTCCCTCGGCTTTAACATATATATTACTTTGATCTTTCTCTTTCTGGAATGACGTCAATCCTATTCAAGAATCGGTCATTTCACATTATTCATTTTAGAAACCGTCAACCAAAACTGTCACCAAAATTGTCAACATAGGATTCTTCAGTTTCTAAGTTGGTCTGGCTGGCTGACTGGCTGTCTGGCTATTTATGTATCACGCGTACAGGCCGCACCGATGGAGCTAGAGGGCTTGGAATTTAAACATTTACTCCTTATTATGTCTAATAATTTTTAAATCCCCCCAATAGGTTTTAGGGGTGGGGGATTCAATATGCAATGTAAGTTTATGCTAAATTAATCCCTTAGTTTGTGTCCGGCAGCCTTCAGGCTTGTTTTGTTTTTTAGATTCGGACTTTTTAGTACTGCACTGCCCAACAAAAGGCGAAAGAAGTAACTGTTCCCATTTTTTAAAATTGATCACTCTCAACACAGCATGCTGCCAAAAGAGGTTGGTCAAGTGACGGTTTCTACTGAGTGACTAACCTGACCTGTTTTTCTTTCTTTTAGCACATCAAATAGTTAGCAGTACTAATCCTGGCTCTAGCTCACATATCGTGTCCGAAATTCTGTTACCCGATCTGTCATGTTTGTGGACTTCTACATATAGAGAGATTGAAGAATGTCGAGGTGTTAGTGCTGGAAAATGGAGCACTTTCTCTGTACAGCAGGATCAATTACCCCGAGTGTGAACACTCACCCGGACATCGTGAAGATAGAAAATCGCGTAACTTTTGGAGTAAACAACATACAGAGACAAATAAACACATTTTTCCATACAATCTTGACCCGAGAAATTCAGAAAAATGGTTATTATTAACATTCAAACACACCTTGACTCTATTTCAGAAAGAAAAACAGCAAACAAAGCGAAAAGATGTTGAAAAGTCAGATTATATGTTCTTTTTATATAGAAACTAGATATTGACTGTTTGTCCTGTAATCTGTTTTTTCGCGTAGTGCGAATCCGAACCCAGACACCAAAAAGAAACATGGTTATTAAGATCCGAACACACCTTCACGCTATTTCAGGACAAAAACAGGGCGAATAGACGAAAAGATGTTGAAAAAACCGATTATATGTTTTCATATATAAACAACTGTTTGTCCATTAATCTGTTTTTTCTTAAGCCTTGAAGTGTTTATTTTATGATTATGATATGATTTTGGGCGGATCCATGCACAATTATCTCCCCATCGTTGTTATATGTTTACACCACATAATATCGCGACAATTTAATGTCTCCTAAAAAGGCTTTTTTTTCCAAACATTTATGTATACGCTCATGACAGTCCAGACGATATCTCCAAAACCTCTCACTGAATTTCACTAAAATCAATTGAGTAGATGTCGCCTGATCACTCGCAAGGCAAGAAAAAGGAACTCTAAAAGTCAATGTGTTTATTTTCTGTTAAGCGTACATGCACATATATTTTTTCCGAAATCATAATACAAACTCTAAGAGTTACAAATATCACTTTTTAAAAACAAATTAAATTAAAAACTATCCGATTTCCATCTATCTATCTATTTTATATATTTCCTTTTTTATAGCAATTTATTCTGTCCGATAGGACTCGTATTTAGTCTAGTGTAATTAATGGATTACTAATTGAGCTAATATTTGTAATGTTGCAGTGGCAGCGTTTAGTGATAATAAAGCATTTTTGGATATAAAACCAGTGTAAAGATCAATAACAACGCATTCAAAACATGTAAACTACATGGCAAGGTATATACACATTTATCTAGCATCTTAAGTTAATGGATGTTTACATTGCTGACCAATTAGAACAGCGACACTCAACAGACAGATTTTAAGGGGATGTAGTTGTTATCTTGACGTTCGTATCCAAAATCTGAAGCACCGTCCTGTTAAGACAATTGTCCAGTGAATGACAGATGAGAGATGTATTATGAAATGCATGTTTGATATGAGGCAATAGACCATGACTTGTTGGTGGAAGATTCTGTAATGATGCAGATCTAGAGGAGTAGAATATTTCCTTTCCATAATCAGTCAAACATTTTGTTGTACGGCTATGTTTTAAGACTTTCACAAGGAACAATTCAGCACTTTATACAATGGCGTTTGACAGTGATGGCGCGGTTCCATAGTGGGTGAGATAGTTTTCTGGGTTTGCTTTCAGGGCAGCCTTTCTAGTTCCTACTTTTACTAGTAACGTCATATCCAGTGAGGCTGTGTAAAGCTGGAAGAATGGAACATCGTCGAGGACCTAGCTGCTGGTATAATGTGTGAAGTGGTATGTATCTAGTTGTATATCTTACTCCAGCTCTTATCCAGAGTTCTTGGAGGTTGAATACTGGTATATGGTGCATTAATTACACTATGACATGAGTATCATTGCTGACAGCAAGTACATCTTTGTAGCCACCAACAACACAGTCTAACACATTAGCAGGTAACGAAGATCAGCTTCTTTATGAGTTGACTGTAACTGTAACACTGGAGTCATTATATTGTTGTTAATTCTTATACATTGCCAATCTTCAGATGAATTTTCCACTTCTCCAAGTACTATTGGGTGCTCTGAATTATGAATATTTACTTCTAGGTAAATCAGTTTTTGTAAGTTCAGTTTATTTTGATTTGAAGACCACACTGAGTCTACTTCTTTGGGAAATGGGGTGGATTTCTGAATTGTGTATTGGAGGTTTATTTATTCTCCTCTGTAATTCACTGTCTTTGACTGAGGGTTCATCATTATATATGTCAAAGACATAATCAGACCGTGATTGTTGCTTATACTTATTATTTCTATGTGTAAAATTGCTGATGAATTCATTAAATGTTGGAATTGATGTTGGAAGTTTCTGCACAACATTCATCATATCTGCTATAGACGCAGAGCTATTCTGCAAACTGAATGTGTAATCTTTTTTAGTAAAATGCGTCTCTAGTTCTATTACTAGTTGACTCTTACTTGACTTAGACATGAAACCACTGCTGTCAAGCAACATGCTAGACGGTACTATATCATGGGCTAATAGTTCAGCATTACTCAAGCCTCGTTCCCTGGCTACATTTATTGATTTATCGGTTATGTTATACTCTTTAATCATAGCAGATGGTTTCTTTTCGAGGACATCTCTTAAGTGTTGCATGGTTTTCAAGTTACTTCTATGTATGGTTTCACTAATTCTTGTGCCTTTGTTTAGAAACCGACCACGTCGGAATGCATGGTATGTTTTCGTCCCTTTATCAGTAGTATTCAAGATATCATCCTTTATTTCATCTGTCATAACTTCTTTTGTAATGAAATGATGACGTTTAGTGTTTGAGGTTGGGGATATTGGATATTGGAGAATTTCACCATTGCTTGTATTTTCGATTCGTGTTTCCATTTGAATGTATTTGATGACTCGTGATGCTGATACGCTTCAGAGTAGGTAGCATGAACATTCGCATAGTCTCTGTAGAAATTATTAACATCCATCATGTCATGATAGATAAGATGACATTCTGTAATAAATTGTTTTTGTTTGGCATGTCCTATAATACTGTCACTACATTTAGAAGATAAGTTGGTCATCTGCTCCCGTTTCTGGTCGCCTCCTACAGCAACATAGTGACCAGTTGTGTCCTTGATGGAGAACAACCCTTTCATGAAATGCCTGTACAACTCAGGATGCGATTCAGTTAGGTTCCTGGATTCTTCTAAGTATACTGATCCTCATCTCAAGTAGTTTGTTGAGTCCCATGCTGCAAATTCATATAGCTTCCATAACACGATTATAGTGTCCACCATTTAGTACTCTATTACTATTACATGATTCCTTGTGTTATTCCAGACAATTTCAGCTCAACTACCCTCCACAGATTTTCCATTATATTTCAGCAAAGTTTTCATCGTGTGGGAGGGACCTAAGCATAAGAATACATTTGAATTTATCTGGGCGCACAAACTGAATTTCCTTTGCTATCGCGTACACCTTTTCATCTAAGTAGATTGGCATAGTTTTCTGAACCAACTGAGAAACGATGGATACGTTTTCTTGCTGTTTTTGTCCTGAAATAGTGTCAAGATGTGTTTGGATCTTAGTAATAACAATGTTTCTGAATTCTTCGGGTCAGAATTGTATGGGAAAATGTGTTCATTTGTCTCTGTATATTGTTTACTTCAAAAGTTATGCGATTTTCTATTTTTTGATGTCCGAGTTCGGGTTCGCACTAGGTGTAATATAGGGTTGATTTGAACCATATCGGACATTATTTCAGCCTGTTAACAGGCAGAATCATAAAATAAACACTTCAAGGATTAAGGAAAAACGGATTACAGAATAAACAGTCAAAATCTAGTTCATATATACAAAAACATATAATATGACTTCTCAACATCTTTTCGCTTTTTTGCTGTTTTTGTCCTCAAATAGAGTCAAGAAGTGTTTGAATGTTAATAATAACTGGGTTTTTTTCTGAATCCTTCGGGTCAAGATTGAATGGAAAATGTGTTTATTTGTCTTTGTATGTTGTTTACTACAAATGATATGCGATTTTCTATCTTCCCGATGTCCGGGTTCGAGTTCGCACTCGGGATAATTGATCATACCGTACAGAGAAAGGTCTCCATTTTCCAGCACTAACACCTCGATATTCTTTAATATATATATATATATATATGTGTGTGTGTGTGTAGAAGTAAAATGAAAACGTGACAGACCGAGTAAGTGAATTTTGGACACGATATGTGAGCCAGGACTATACATGATTGTCTCAAAACAAATATGTACATACATTTTTGCATCATTATTCAGTCACAAAGCATTTTCCCTGACTTTCAATGACCTTACACGACCTTTCAGCTAAATTAATTTTTCATCATATTATGTTGATGCAGAAGTTTCCAGGGGTTTCTTTTATCTTTTATTCATATAAATTCATAGCATCATTATTCAGTCATCAAACTATTTTCCCTGGCTTTCTCTGACGTTACGCTGCCTTTCAGATAAATTATGCATTCATAAAAGAATGATTCCGGCTTTGATTCTATCTTTCTATCAAATAGACTATCTCAGTCTATTTGTATTTATCAAATCCATTCTGTTCGTCTATATCAGATTGTAACTGAAACACAAAGGAATTAGTGGGAACTAAAATCCGATGCTGCCCCATTAAATAAACAACTAGAAGCACTCTGAGAGCGCATAATCTGTCAACGCCATTGTTATTAGGGGGGGGGGTGCATGGATCCGCCCCAAAATATAATCACTTCTCCATGGCCCAGTGCCCATATTGAAATTCGTTGAGAACTCTGGGAGATATCGCGTGAAAAGTCATCAGCGTATACATAAATGTATGGGGAAAATATCACTCAATCAAAGAAAATTCCTTAAGATTTAACCAATCCCTCCTCGCCCCATTGCCCACCCTTCCACGATATTTCATTGAAATTCATTGAATACTTTTGGAGATATCTTGCGGACAGACGGAAAGACAGAAAGGCAGACAGAAAGAGGGACGCGACCGAATACATATACCTCGCCAACGAAGTCGGTGGAGGTAATACTATTTCAGACACTTTTAGTAGGTTTCCCTTGGTCAACCAACCTGTACGCTATCAATGTTGATTTCCTCACTCTACACGATTCCTTGTCATTCAGGCTCTCATTTTCTCCAACGGATATAATCAAAGCAATCAACAAGAACTGCCAAGTTGTAGATTAATAAGACTAGTTTAAGATTATGTTTTTTTCGGGAGTGGATCGTACCAGATCACTGATCTTTAACGCTCTAATTGTCAAGTGCACCCATGCACAAACGAGTCGAGTGAAAGACCAAAAATGTGCTTCATAAAAGATCAGACAATCCTGAGAATAGGTACCATTAAGACAAAACATCAAATGAAGACGACGCTTGGGCACCGTCTAAGATTACCATACATGCTCTAGCTGAATACGATCACCACAATAGAAGTTCAACAGGAAGACCAAAAACAATGTGGACTGCTCAAACACGGAAGGAAGTCAAAGACATAGAGGGCGGTCATTTTTATCCCTGCCACTGCCTGCCATTGCTTGCCACACGTTAATAAAATATTTCGATTCAAAATCTATCTCTGTTACACATTAATCAAATATTTAACAGGGAGTAGCAGATATAGATTTTGCGCCGAAATATTTCATTAACGGCTGGCAGAGATTTTTCATCGAAATATCTTATTAACGCGTGACAGAGATAGATTTTGAATTGAAATATTTGATTAATGTGTGGCAGATATAGATTTTGCATCACATATTTCATCACTAACCAATGACTGTGACGTTTGGAGAATGTGGATTACACACGCAATAGCTGTATGACTGGAAAGTGTACACATTGATATGAATGCTTCCATTACTACAAATGACGTTAACAAATCTGTTTCGATTGTTTTATATTTGTTTCGTTTCATATTGCTTTAGGCACTCCGGATAAAAAATGATAATTTAATGATATTCTTTTTATATATTAAAGACGTTTCCGTATTAGAATTTCTCTATAGCATAAATGAGGTCTACTATGTGGCTGAATCATTACTAATTAAATGCCACGGATTTTTACGAGATTGATACCCGTGATCGAAAATCCATTTGAATTGCATATAAAAGTTAATTCAAAATGTATTCCATTAGAAAACAGAATTGGGGAATATTCTGATATGAGAATTAGCTTTGTTCGATATACATCAATAAATTAACTATGACAAATCAATAAAATTAAAATTTGATCGCCTGATACACTCGCCTTTTAAAATTCTACGGAAATTCAACTAATTATTGAAATTTTTAAAAGATTTCTCTACTTCGATGCATGGATTTATTAAAAAGTTACCTTTTTAGAGAAGTATTTTTTGAAAAAAGTTTCATGTTTTAGAAGTATTTTTCTTGAATGTAAATATTTTCCACGCTTATGAAATCTCAGTGGAATGCCGCTTGATCATGAAAGTTTTATGTTTTAAAACATAATTCCCTGAAGAATCAAAATCAGTTTAATTTTTTGCGAGAAAAAAACTGAACGAATTTCGAATGCCGTAAAACGTTTTGCTTCTCAAATATAATGCAAAAGTTGAGGATTTTAAAATAGGACTTTATTGTCTGAGTAAAAGTAACACTATGCGACGTTATTTTACTTTCATTTTTGTTCCTGGACAATAAGTATTATTTTCTGATTGATTATATCTAAAAAGTGATCACAGAAGATTTATAAGTGAGTAGTTTTTCGAGATTTACGATTGTACTATATTCGAAAGAGCATGGCGATGCCATTGTATGCCAGTGAAAAATATAAAAATAAGACATGATGATACAAAAGATGACAATACAAAAGATGACATAACACGAAATAAGATGGCATAACATGACATCGCATCATATAACATGACATAAGATAAAATAAGATGACATAACGTGGCATAAGATGGCATAAGATGGCATAATACGATGACATAAAGATAAAAGAGCGTTTTCGATAATACCGGGCAACGCAATATTTGTTCCTGGGTGGTGAGCGTTATTTTCTAATTGCTTATGTCAAGGATATAGGTCTCCAAACGCGGCTTTACCAAGTTCCCTTACTGTCTTTGCCTTTATGACAGCCTTCAAGTACGTTACCTAAGTTGTCTGAGGCAAAATGGGTGAATTACAAAATATCAATTTTCTGATCACAAAGAACAGAACAAAAATACAATAGACATCTGAGAAAGGGCAGAGGGTACAGCGACCGAAACGTTTCGTAAAAAACAATAAAGACGATGAAATCAGTCCGAACGAAACATAATACACGATCTGGTTTAAGCTTTACCAAATTAAGGCACGTGACGCATTTCAATCTCTTCTTTTTTCTTTCACTATAGGATCTGGCAATTATTATTTTATCTCAACTAATTCAATGTTATAGGCAGAAATCTTAAAGAAAACCTCTTTTTTTGTTAGGTTCAAAGTAATAAGGCCTCTTTCTGTATCTGTAGACAGTGAAATGGCACTGAAATTACCTTTCCAGGGTGCAAGCCCGGACAAAGTGTTTGGAGAACCTTAGATGCGGAGCGATACGTTTTGGCCTCAGATTGGCTGTAAGAGTCAAAGTTGTCAAATCAGTTGGCATCCAGCCATCTTAAGGAGGTTCCACTCTCTGGTTTGTAATCAAGGTTGTTCATCTCTTACAATGGTAGCAGTCTTCCCTGCTATTTACCCATGGCTTGGGAGGGGGTTGGATTCATGCCTTTCCCGAAGGCATTAGTGCAAAATGAACGCAAACTGTCCCAGCTGTAGATTCGAAACCGGTTGGCCGATTCCATTCTCCGTGCTGTTAACCGTTAGGCCGCCTGCACCTCCAAAGAAATAGAAACATTAAAGAATACTTTTCATCTTCACCTTTTGCGCTCTCTCTCTCTCTCTCTCTCTCTCTCTCTCTCTCTCTCTCTCTCTCTCTCTCTCCTCGGTGCACTAAAAGGATGAGGAAGATAAAGGATCTGGAAAAAGCTAAAAATGTAATTCTGTTTAAATGTAAGTGTTATTTTCTTTAACTAACAAAAGTTTAGACGGCAATGTATTTATTTTTTGCCAAACATGTGTGTGTTGGCAACAATAATGCTTTTATCTCGTAAGCTGCATGCCTGATAGGTGTGTAGATCGGAACGTAGATAGGGACAGAGATATAAACCGTATGCCAAACCGCCTGAAGCTCGAGGTCACCACAAGGAATTAAGTCATTCCCAATAAAAACTCACTATTATTTGGATGTACTTGGAGAGAGAGAGAGAGGGGGGAGAGAGAGATAGATAGGGAGAGAGAGAGGGGGGAGAGAGAGGAGGAGAGAGAGAGAATGAATGTGTGACATTTACTTTAATGAATGATTTGGGATGGACACTTGGAGACTGGCCAATTCCTTTTATCTCCGTTCCATTATCGCTGGAGACATTGTCGGTCACCGACGATGGTGTTGAGACATTGTGCACGGAATTATTTTATGAAATCTCGCCAGAAGAACTGAAATGTGTGAGTACAGGTAAATAAATCTGAGTCACTGAGTTGGTATGCGTTCTCATCTGTCTGTCTAACCCAATCTGTTTATATCTATTTAAAAAAAAAACAATAAAATGTTTAAACCAGTTTGATCAAATCTACCTATGTCTACCTAAGAAACCCACCAGATCTATCCCAGACGGTTTATATATGTCTGTCTGAATGTCTATCTATCTATCTACCCCTGTTTCTATCTATCTTGGCCTATTTCTATCTCAGCTTATCTCTTTCTTTCTTTCTATCTACCTATGTC
>VCCN01005562.1:2633357-2647795 GCA_006491835.1 Architeuthis dux
TATATGCCTGTTATATTGAGGATGGAATGTCTAGTCAGTGGTCGATGTTTATTAGGTTGGCTGATGACCACTGCTGTTAGGAGATTAATGTCATGAGTTAGTGCGTGTATGTATGCTTGCGTGTGTGAGTGCGTGTGCGTATTAGGAAGTGTGAGTCAGAGTTATATACGTGTGTGCGAGTGTGTTCTGTGTATGTGTAAGAGTATGTTGGTTTAGCGTGTGTGAATAGAGAGAGTGTGTGGGTTAAGTTAGTGCGAGTGCGTAAAACTTGTAAGTTGGTTCAATACGGTGTATGTATGAACCTCATAAAACCATAAATGGTACACTATACATATACAAAATAAAATTAAAATAATCATAAAACAAAAATACAAATAAATGTAAAGAAATCACTACAGAATTATACAAAAAAAACAATTATATAAAGCGAAGTTGGTGTGAGACGTAGTTAATTATGAGATCCGTAATGTACAGTGCTTTTGATGTCTACCACATTTTTTATCATGTTAATGGAATATCCATTGTATTCGTTATTATTGCAACCTATAATGTTTGAGTCTGTCATTGGAAATAGACATTATTTGTACATGTAAATGGCTATGTGTGAAGTCCTTGGTCATTCAGTTGTTATCATTCGATTTGTAGATATGAGTTCGTTTGTGTCTGTGAGTTATTAAATGTTGTCGGGCTGGTAGTCTGAAGTGTTGTTCAACGGGGAGTAGTTGATTATGATTTAATGTTTTTATTCTGTGTCTGTAATTGTTAAGTCTAATGTTGAATGGTGATTCGGCCTTACCTATGTATTGAATATGGCAGAGGGTACCGTTAAGGGGGTAGACGACGTTTTTACTTCTGCAGTCAGAATTATGGTAGATCTTATATGTCTTCTTGGTCATGGCACTCGTAAATGTATCTGTGGGAAAATGTTAGTTACAACATAGACAGTTCTCACTGTTGCATTTAATTGTAGGTGTCTTCTGAATGACTGTGTTGTTAAGTATGATGTTGCTACCTATCATGTCTTTGATGTTTCAGGAATGTCGGTATCCGACCACACCTGGTTCTTGGAATAACTGGCTATGTTCCGGTTTAAGTTTTAAGATGTCCCAGCGGTGCATCATTATTCGAGTTAGAGGGGGGAGGGCATTGTTGAATGTCGTTATGAGCAGTATGCGATAAGATCTGTCTTTGTTAGTTAGTTTTAGGGATTGAAATACCCTTATTTGTTAGATCCTTCACCTGGTCGTGTCGGTAACCTCGTGCTGTGAAATGTTTTATGAGTAGATCGATATTTCTATAAAGTTCATTGTTGTCAGAGCATATCCTTCTAAGTCTATGTGCCTGTGAGAACGGGAGGTTTTCTTTTAGGTGTTTAGGGTATGCGGATTTAAAGTGGTGTTAGTTAAGTGTGTCAGTAGGTTTAGTGTATAATGTGGTTTGTAGTTTTCTATTGCCGTCTATGTATATGAGGGTGTCTAGAAATGCTATAGATTGTGTAGAAATGGCATAGTCGAATTTAATGGACTCATGTTGCGAGTTGAGGTGTGTAAGGAGATTATTCAGTTTAGTAGTTCCCCCAGCGTATATAATGAAAATGTCATCGATATATCTAGCATAGAATAAACAGTCGTCATTGATTTCTGAATAGATATAATTTTCTTCAAATTTCCCCATGAAAATGTTAGCATAGAATGGTGTCGCGACTGTTCCCCATGGCACATCCCTTGATTTGGAGAAAATGTTTTCCATTGAAGTTGAAGCTATTCAATGTTAGTATATGTTGCATTAGGGATGTGATTGTTTCTGTTTTAGGTACCTTAACTATTCTATTGTCTAGGCCTTCCTTTAAGGCTGCTAGCCCTTTCTCGTGTCTAATGTTAGAGTATAGGGATTTAACATCCATAGTTACTAGGGTCGCATCATGGGGTATTGTGTTGATATTTGTAATTTTGTTGAGGTGGTCAGTCGTGTCTCTTATGTAATATTTCACTACCTTCGCTAGGGGTTTAATGTAATGGTCAACATATTCCGATAATTTCGTGGTGTGGCAGTTAGTAGATAACCGGTCTACCTGGGTTGTTAATTTTGTGAATTTTAGGATGTAGATAAAAGCGTGCGGCTTTAGCGTTGATGGGTTTGATGGTCGTGGAGGTTATTTTATCTATCAGGTGGTCTCGGTGCATAACATCTAAAGAGGTGATGATCGTGTTTTGATATTCTTCGAAGGGGTCATAAGTTCTCTGTAGAATTCTGTATTACTAATCTGGCTATTAGCTTCCCTCAGGTACTGTTCGATCCCCATAATGTCTATAGCTCCTCCGTTGTCCGCTTTCGTTTCTGTTAGTGTGCGTTCTGAGGGACGCGCTCTGTTCCTGGGGTAAGTTGTGTCTGGGTCGGAGTAAGGTGTTATGATTATTTATGTGGCTTTTAATGTCTTCACGACAGTTTAATGAAGCTGAACATTTTGCACGGACCTGTCTATAGACACATATATATTTAGGTACATCAATAAGTCCGCAGCCTAATGATAAACATGTATTTATTTTACACTACACATATTTTCTATTCTCAATATAATCTCCTTCTTGGTCAATGCATCTAATTCAGTGATGAATATTAATCACGGAGATCGAACATTATACAGTGAAAATTTCAAATATAAATTCAGCCTATAACTACGTGTCAGGCTACGGACTTATTGATCCACACTAGTACATATGTGTGCGTGAGCGTGTGTGTTGCACATATACATTTATTTTTATTTATATATATATATGTATGTGTGTGTGTATGTGTGTGTGTGTGTGTGTGTGTGTGTGTGTGTGTGTGTGTGTGTGTAAGCGTTTGTTGTCAATGTGTGAGAATGCGTATTGTCAAACTCAATCAATTGAAGTTGACTTTGTTTTCCCCCCGTAACGAGAACAACAAAACCAACAAAAACAATCCTCACCTAATTCAGGGGAGTAAATTCTTCACTGTCTATCCCGTCACAGTAAACCAAACAGATATATAAATTTAACATTTCCTTACCGGGATTTGAAATCACGACCAAGTGATTGATAGGCGGATCTCTTACCAACTGGAATAGAAGTAGGTGTGGCGTTTGACCCTTGTCTTTTTAATCAGATACAAGTAAAAGACAATATTGAGTTTTTAAAATATAGATTTATAAAAAGAAAAACCAATTACGCAATTGTGTCGGCCGCTCGCATCGTGTAACTCTCTTTCCGAATTTCCCTCGCTGATTTAATCAGTTTTTGCGACTTTTTAATTCAAATTGCAGGAGAGAAAACGTTCTTTCTTGTTCTTCAGTAGGAGAGGAGATTGCGGATCCTGCAGCAGCCTGGTTCGTTTTTATTGACATTGTACATGAAACCTTTATTTGATATCTGTATTTCCAGTTGGTAGCCATGGCTGTTGAAGAAATATAAGAAACAAACCTGTAAGTATAACGTCATTTGATATAATCTCTCAATGTCAATCAGTTTTATTGTCATTCTTTTCTTTATTTAGTATTTTCAATTTGTTTTCTCTTTCTACGTCTGTCTTTCATGGACAACAAATCTACTTTACTTTCCCCTCTTCCTTTCCCTCAAGGCTAAGGATCATAAAAGGTCTACGAAAGAAACAGATATATTCACGTCATTTTAAAGACAATACAGAATGGTGAACTGATGAAGAAGAAAGGGAAAGCATCCGCAATGACTGTGACACGTAATACTAAATACAGAAACAAGCCTGGCTGCTGGAGGGTCAAACTCCACTCCTACTTCTATTCCATCTGAATTACTGAAAATAAATTCGTAGATATATACAACCTGTCAGTTTGGCTCAGTTGGTTAGAGAGCCGCCTAGCAACAACTTGGTCGTGATTTCAAATCACGGTATGGAAATGTTAATTTTATTCGGTTTGGTATAGCGTGACGTGATAGACAAACAGCGAAGAGTTTACTCCCCTTAATTTTGCGAGGATGGAGTTTGACACTAAAACATTACTATTATTAATTGCTGCTACTACTACTACTACTTTTTGACAGCCAGCATATCTCCTCAGTACTCCAGCATATCTCCTCAGTATTCAAGCTGATTCTTAGTAATGCTGACCTCTGGATAGTTTCAGATCTTGCTCGGATTTCCTATTTTGCCAAACTCTATGCAAGACTCTTCGGAACTGTTCCAATTGTTCCAATAATCATAGGAACAACTGCTAACTTTATGTGCCACAATGTTTTCACCCCTCACGCAAGTCTTACGAGGTCTGTCCGGAAAATGTCCAGCCATTTGATATTAAAGAAAATATAGCCTACCAAGGGCAATGGCGATTTAGTCCCCTTCAAATTACTCCCCTTGGAACCTCAAACACTTATCCCAGCGTACCTCCCACTTCTCAACACGTCCTCTTTCGGAATCGCCATCGGCTGACTCGTGGTGTTCTCCTTAATCTCGTCCACGGTATTAAATATCTTTGGGAAGAGCCGGAGTTCACAGGGAGACAAATCGGGGTGCGGGGGCTGGACAATAGGGGAACTGATACACCTAGGCGATGCGATGTTTTCTCAAAGAATCTTGCATGAGGCGTGACAAATGGGCCGGCTCGGTCATGCGAATGCGACGGTCACAGAGTACACAAAATCAATGGCGTCTCACTGCTAACTGACTAACCTTAGAGGAAGTGTATGCCCACGCATAGGCAGTAAGATAACCCCTGGTTGGCTGCCAAATTGCATCAAAGCCGAGCCAATTGCATCAAAGCCGAGATATTAAAAATGGCTGCATACTTTCTGGGCAGACCTTGTATTTCAACCATTCGGCCACTTGCATGAGATAACAAGCAAAGGTCATCGATTCAGCGCTCATTAACTCTAAAACATGATCTGCCTTTCGACTGTTATAGCAAGTCCCAATCTTTCATCTCGAAATCGCTCTCACCTTTGATAAAACATCCCACGCATTTTCCCTTTGCACCCAAATCTTACAGCGAAGTGGAGAGACGTGCACAGGGTGGAGATGCATCCAGTCGGTGATATTTAATGTCATTAGATTCTCAATTCTGGGCATGCAAGAGGCAAATGGAAAAGAAGCAACTCTTCATTTCGTGACCAGAATGAAACGACCATTGATCATGCGTGAAACTTGCTAGGCAGACGATGAGATAAACATGGCGTATACCGCAACTTTAACGGAAGTGTTTTTTTTTCTCCAGTGGGTCATTTTAGAAGGCGAAACCTTTTTTTTCAACCAATTAGAACTTAGTTTAACATTTAGCAATCTTTACATATTTCTTAAATTTAAAATATTTTCCAATGTCTTATTTATTTTTATCTAGAGGCATCATACCCTGAATGGAAGTTATCTGTTTTTTCCGTACATGTTCATCATCGGCGAATATAAATCGAAGTCAGTCTTTTAACATCGATACAGTGTTGGTGAAAAGTTTGCAAGCACAGAGAGGCATGTTCTCAACTGTAGCAGTCCCATGTTGTGTCTGAAGGTTGTGAAGGATTCTAAGGGTGGTAGGTGACCCGGATGTGGCTGGAATAGGTGAGTTCCACAGTCTGGGATGTGTGGTAGGGGGTTGGGGGTGTTCTAACAATAGGCAAGTGGGCAAATGTGTTGAAAATGTAGAAAGAGAAATAACATGAAAATCGAAGAGTGTATAAGGAGAAGTGTATCAGAATATTTAAGGAAAAATATTTTATAAGAATATTTAAGGGAAACTATTGAAAATTTACAACCTGGAAACATTAAAGTACCATGTATTATTGTGAAAAGTTTTAATATTACGTAATTGTATATGATATAAATAGTACGAACATTGTTTTAAGAATATAGATACTACATGCTAGGGTGTAGATATATATCCATATGGGAAGTCAGTTGTGTTGACCTAATTATAATCCTTCATTTGTTATTAGGTCTTTATATTTATATTGTATTAATTTTAATTCTTATTCAGTTTTTTGTGGGTGGGGATTTATTATGGTTGTTAATTTGAGAGTGTTATAAGGTATTACGGATAGTCACGTAATGTGTTGTAACGGGGGGTTATGAGTGTGTGTGGGTTAGGTCCGCTTTCTAGATGTAACGCTAAACCTACAAAATAATACGTATGAAAACTACTTCAAGGCAAATAATAAACCATTATATGTAAACACTAGATCCAACCACCTGCCCTCAATTATTAGACAAATACCAAAGTCCATAGACAAAAGATTACTAAGCAACTCCTCCGACAGAAAGGTGTTCAATAAGCACACAGCAGAATACCAAAATGCATTAGAAAATAGCGGACATAAAAACTACAAATTACAGTATAACGTAGAGAAGAAGGATAAAAGAAAACGAAAGATTATAGAAGTAGAAAAATAATATGGTTTACTCACCCTTTCAACAGGAAATATTTATAGAAATAATCAAAAAACATTTCCCCAGCAACAATAGATTACATAACATTCTAAACACGAACATATAAAAAATAGGTTACTCCTGCATGGGAAATATGGGGAAAATCTTAACTAGTCACAACAATCATATAATAAAACAATTCCAAAACACGAAGAACATAAAAAGCGAAAATAAATGTAATTGTATAAACTCCAGTGACTGCGTCATGAACAAAAGATGCCTAACCAAAGTGGTAGTATATATAGCTAAGATTACGACATCACAGAACCCAAAAGGCGAAAGGGTATATTTCGGATTAACAAAACCCGAATTTAAAGCTAGACTAGCAAACTACAAGGCATCCTTTAAATAGATAAACTGACACAGAACTGTCCAGTTGAAAGAAAATCTAAAAACACCAAGAGTCACTTGGAACTTAATAAAAGAGGCGAATACATGTAACAGCTTAAATTCCAGGTGTAATCTGTGCTTGGAAGAAAAACTGCAAGTTTTAACATTTAAGGACAAGAATATTCTGCTTAATTCAAGATCGGAAATATGCATCAGATGTCGGCATCGGGAAAACCTCTCACTGCAATATGCAAACAAAGCATAATACAAACATATCTATATAATACGCTAGAATAGGGTAATACGCGACGATTAGGGTAACAACATAACCATAAGCGAGTGGCCAAACAAAAGTAGAAAGTTACCGCCATGGTGCTATACAACTATGGAGGTCACATAATTAAAGAATATATTATACATATGATTACATAAACAACCAATTAGTAGCTAATAAGGTGCGAATGGGCGGAGTGGATGATATCCTTAAAGAGTGAAAAAATAAATTTAAAATTAATGTAAAAAATAAGGATAGGAAACAAAATTAAAATAATAAAAAATTAAACCAAAAACAACTAGACAAAATAAGAAACTAAAATACACAAAAAATACACAAATAATAAAAAATTAAAAATTAAAAAATTAAAATAAAAAGGAGCAATAATAACAGAGTCAGACTCTAGATAAAGGACTTAAGCTAGACAGAATATAAGATGAAAATTTCTGATCGGCGACTAGGGCACCCCAGCAAAACCATAAAAGTGATAAGATGTTTAGAAAAACATTACCCGGATTAACCAGTCAGAACCATAAAACAGTAAGATCCAAGTGGGTGAAAATCAGTATTCGATGTCTTTTGTTTGTTGCTTAAATCCTCCCGCCAATACTGGTGTCCGAATGAAGGAAGCAACTATCTCAGTAACTGAGCACACCGCGCGCTGTTTTTAACATGATCAAGAATTAGCCACCTCCAATGGGTCTAAATATGACCCCTTATCTTTAGCTTTTAAAAAGCCTGGTGTAATCTAAAGGCTAACACATGAATTGACAAATGCCCGAAATAAACCGGACCCAAACGTCAGCCAATCTCAATACTTCATCAAGGAGTAATTACTGGCCGAACAAGTGATACAAGTAACGAAGAGGAGCCGATTCGAAACAGTTCAGTGGTGTATGTTGACGTCTTTCAGTTAACCAATTGAGACAAGTCCAGGCAATTAATCGATCTATTGATCAGTGAATCCATTTAACTTCTGATGTACGCATGTTATTTCGGTTTCCTTTTATTGTCGGTGATGTCCCCTTTGAAAGACTTGTCGAATAAATCAACTAAACTCAAAGTTAACAAGGTTTTCCGCATTCTTCTATTTTGGACGTCACCATCATACTGGACAATTTCCCCCAGAGGTCTAAGATCTCTGCCGAAAGATCTGAGCAACGTTTTTTAAAAAAAAGGAAAAAGCATTAGTCTTTGAGCTCCGGAATCCGGCCATGTCCGCGTGGAATCATTTTCTCCGTGATTGATGTCTGGGTCAGTTTCAGTTAAGTAAGGTCGGTCGTATTTGATCTTGCTTGGGGAATTTGGTTGTGCGCAATACGTGAGAACAGTCATGCATTCAAAATTATTTTTCAATGTTTGAGCTTTCGGATTTGTCAGAGACGAATTCGAAAAAAACGTTTTCCAATTAATTCTGGAATGAATGTTAAGACTCTTTTGGTTATTATTTTCAAATTATTTGGACCAGGAATAATTTTCAAACGTCTACTTCTGTCCTGTCGCAAAACTATAGCGATCGTTGTATACTATACATACATATACATACATAGGTAAGTCAATAAATACTTAGCCTAATGATGAAAAAGATGATTTATTTTAGATAACACATATCTATGTTTCAACATAATCTACTTCCTTTTCAATGCACTTGACTCAACGCTTCTCCATTAATCACATACATTGAACATTATACTGTGAAAGATTCAGATTTGAATTCAGCTAATAAAAGTGTCAGGCTACGGACTTAATGATCCAATACTGTACATATCTATGTTTAAATATATATACAGTCGTCCCATGGTATCCACGGGGGATTGGTTCCAAGAGGCCCAGCGGATGCTCAAGTCCCTTACATTAAATAGTGTTGTATATAACCTACGCATATCCTCCCGCATACTTTAAATAATCTCTAGATTACTTATAAAACCTAATACATGCCAAATGCGAAACCGACATCTGCGAGGAAAACACAAATTTGTATAAGAGTAAATGTTATCGTCAAACACTTTGTGCTATTAGTAAGAAGGAATAGAAAATCCTGATATATAAACTATTATTTGTGTACACTCTATAGAACAGGAGATAAAAAGCTGTTTACCTGTAAACAAACAACAAATCGTGATAATTTGCATTACAACATTTTTAGGCGAAAAACACCTCGATTTTAAACATCTACAAAAACTCAACTAATTATTGGATTTTAACAAAATTGTTGGTACTTATTTAATAAAGGAGACATTTCAGAGAAATATTTTTTCATGTGATCATCATCATCAGCCGTTATAAGTCCACCGCTATTGTGCTCTTTCCATAGCTCTCTGTGCTATGCTGAGTTGGTTTTCAGCTCGTTTGGTTAATTTCTCTTCATACAAAATGCTTTCCAACTTATCATTATGTGTCGTTTTATTTCGCAGTCATGGTCTTTCTCTAGCTTTATTACCTGTCCTAGGTAGATGTATTCATCGACCTCTTCTAGAGTCTCTCCTATCTTTATGACCTTTTTGGAGACTTTATCGTTGAACATTACATTTATCTGTGTTCTGTTCATCTTTAAGCGTACTTTTTTACTTTCCTTATTAAGATCAGTTAACATGTTTTGTAATTCTTCGGATGCTTCCGATGTCATGGAAATGTCATCGGCGAATTTTAAGTGGCTTAATTACACCCCCTTAATTATGTTGATTAATTATTTTACTTGTACCATCGTCCCAGCATTGGGTTTTTACTAATTCTAAAGATAAGTCCCTAGAGAAATACATTCTGTTTACTTTTTGTTTTAAATAAAGAACCGTTGGATCAGTACAGATGGTTTACTTTGGAATTCTAAAACAAAAACTGGCAACTTTTTAGTTTTATTTGCCAACTTATATTTTAGGGCTATGCTCTGTATAAAAGAAAAAAAAACTGACAATCTCTTTCTTCCTGATTTTCAATGCATTTATATAGTAAAATCATTAGCAAATCATTTACATTATACATATATATAAGATGGGGCGTTCAAATTCTACGTAAGGACATTATTTTTCCTATCTAGCATTCACCAATCAAGTATTTTTACTCTTAACGTTCTAAATGCGTTATGTGGATTTTACATGTTTCAGATTGCTAAATACTGCAAATTAAAACTTCATTCTAGCAGTAAACATTCCAAACGCATTATATACGGCATTGTGGATTTTAAAAATACTGAATTGATAACGAAGTCAAAGAGACCATTATTCTAGTTAGAATTCAGCGTTTTCTTTCGCCGTGATGATTTCTTTTGCTGCCAAGAATCATTGCTTCTTCATTCTAGCACTAAACCTTCCCAATACATTATGTACAGGATCGTGGATTTTACAAGTGTCAGATTCACAACGATTTTAGTTCGGATTCAGTGTTTTCTTTAAAATAACTTTTGCTGCACTGAGTGTCATTAGCCTTTTATAGAATCGGAAACCTCTCATCAGCTACTGCCAGTTCTCTACTGGACCACTGAGCCAAAACCAAAGAATATAATGGTATGCGTATGCACGTATGCACGTGTGTGTGTGTGTGTGTGTGTGTGTGTGTCTACATTTAACAAGAACCCAATAAAAAAGAATTGGAAAATAAGTCCAATTAGTCTGCGGACTTACGTGTCTGTTATCTGAGTAATGGGGTACATTTTTTACTTGCCATTTTAGCATCAGATATCAAAGATTTGGGGTCTTTTTGTTTTTTCTCTTCGCAAAGTAAGACAGAAAAGCCGCGAGTTTGTTTGAATCTTAGTTCAACCTCAGTTCCGAGACCAGAGAATATTCAAATGAAAATTGAAACTATCACCTTTCTACCTGAATAAACCTTTCAAGGCAAAAAGGTATATATATAAACAGGTCTGGTTAGTCACTCAATAGAAACTGTCAAGTGACCAACATCTTTTGGCAGTATGCCGTGTTGAGAGTGATCAATTAGAAAATTGGGAAAATGGGTGATCAATGAATAAGTTACTTATCTTGACATTTGTTGGGCAGTGATCACTTTAGCGTAAGTTTACATTTTAAATTGATCCCCCCCCCCCACAAATATACACACTAAAAACATACGGGGGGGGACAGTTCTTTCTAGACATAATGAGGAGTAAATGTTTGAATGTTCGGCCTTCTAGGTCCACTTGTGCGTACTGTACGCATGGACTTAAAAACTGAAGAAACCCATGTTGGTGTCAGTTGTGGTTGACGGTTTCTAACTTAACTGCCGTTTTCCAAATATTTAGAGTTATACAGAGACACAGACAAGCAGAAAATGCGGTTAAATATAAAATATGTTTATGTGTATTACGTTATAGTGGCTAAGCGTTACTGGAGTTTTTTTAATACGCCAATTTTGTAAGCCACTGGCTTATATAGTTTAGACGTTGTGGGGTTAAATCTTTTTCATATCTTCTCGAAGGCGTCTGTATCTACTGATTATTGCTGGCTTCACTTATGCCCAAAGCTGGGGTCAGGCCAATTTTTTGAGAGATAATTAAGAGATTTTGACGTATGAAGTCCATCTTGTTAAGATCCCATTAGATATATTCACGATTCTGCGGCAAAAATTATCTTAAATGCGGCTGTTCAATTTTGAAAATCTAATCGCACCGCTGTAAGCGAATAAAATATTAAAAAATGATGATGGATTCCGATGAAGTTCAGATAAGAGACGTCCTTCTGATTGCTGCTTTAAAGACGCGCATGCGCATGCATACACACAAGGAAACAACTCGCATTGATTGAATGCTTCCTGCGGGTATAGTAATCAGATTGGCTGAACAAATTCATACGCATTAATATATGTATTGGTATATCCATTCAGATAGATACACACACATTATCATATATAAAGGGAGGACAGGTTTTCCCCGCTATCCGAATGTAAAGCGTTCCTATGAATCATTTCGTGAAGTAAAATGGCGTAAGGCGAAGAAGCAAATACCTTTACTTCATATAGGAAATATTTGAGCGTTCCCTGACCTCCAAAATAACCGTCTATGTTACCCGGTCTTACACTAGGCATAACACCCTTACGAACTCTCTTGGGTTTTTCTGATATCTTAAGACACATCTTGCTAATGGATGCGCAAAATGAATTGAAATAAAGCACAGATGCTCACAGACACAGTTCAAAGTCATGGTGGCTTGAGGTCTTTCGTAAAAGCGGAGTGGCGTAAAGTGAATTTTCGTAAAGTTGGGGATACCTGTATACTGTAAAGGTTCTATAGATAGGTATTTATTTCTCATCCTACGAGAGAAAATTACTTATTGTGAGTTAGCAACATAAGACTCAAGGTCGCATGGTGGATTATACAGAAATTTCCCAGTTCTCTCGGCTGTTGCTGCATGTATTAGGGTGTGTCCCTGACTTACTTCTCTTAGTCCAATGCGGAGGTACTATCTTGGGGACGGATCCCTAGACCCCAATCTTCAGTTAAGTGCTTTTGGCTTTTAGTTCCGAAGAGGGTTGTAGAATAGATCGGCTGAAATGTTGTGGTAACAACACGACGCTGTTCAAGTGTCCTAACAAAGCTTCCAAAAGTTATAGACAATATAACAAAATCTTCTTCGTCAAATCCCACTCACTCTCATTTGACTTTCAACTAAGCTAAGATTATGAAATATAAAATAGCATGGATTTCGAATGCTGCTTTTCAAAGCTGGCCAACCTCTCAACTTGGAAGATTGGCACAGCACAATCTTCCTACCTCTCAAATTCCTACTATTTAGCCTTGCGCCAAACTAAGACCAGTATAGTAAATATTCATAAAATAGATTTGGAGTTACAAAATCTTTCATTGGTAACTAATATACACAGCACATAGGCACCTATCGTAGCGCGACGTTTATACTATATAATGTATGGTGTAAAATCAAAAACAAAAACAAATAATAATAAACAACCAAGATGGAAAGAAAAGATCCAGAAAGAAATAGAATACCTAAGGGGGGGGGCTGACTATAATTGATGGACTCTCTAAGGAAGTGAACATTAAAGCAAATAAATGTAGAAAAGTCATTAGAAAATACAAACTAGCACCAGAGAAAGATTTACCTCCAGTTAAAGAAACAATTAAACGGAAAATACAATTAAAAGCTCAAATGGTGAGACGATTTGAGAGAAGGTCAACATTTTATTGCCAAAACCCGGTGTTTCGAACAGATGCCAAGAGATTTTACAGAGAGATTGGTAGACAGCCAGTGGATATTAAAGAACCACCTCCAATAAAGGATTTAGAGAAATTGTGGAAGAACATCCCGAGCAACGAAAAAATGTTCAACGCAAATGCAGATTGGCTTAGGAGGGAAGACGAAAGAATGTAGGATAAAACCCTGCAGGGATGGCGCGAGATAATAGTGGAAGACGTTAGTGATGCTCTGCAAAAAGCACTCAAATGGAAATCGGCAGGAATGGACAAAATCCCCAATTTCTGGCTAAACACACTCACATCCGCTTACATAGACTTATCAAAAACTCTGTCCAACAGCATGAAAACCCCAACAGGAAATACCTGCGTGGTTAGGCAATGGCATCTCTTACCTTCTACCCAAAAGTGGTGAAACGATAGACCCCCAAGACTACAGACCCATTACCTGCCTAACAATCACTTATAAACTACTTACATTAATCCTAACAGATAGAATGTACTCTCACCTTGGAAACAATAATATCTTTCATCAAGAACAAAAGGGCTGCAGAAGAAATTCATATGGATGCAAAGACCAACTTCTAATAAATAAAATGATACTTGAGAACTGCCGTACTAAACATCGCAAAGTACAGCCTGGATTATAAAAAGGCATTTGACAATGTACCATATACTTGGATATTGAAAGCTTTAGGAGTTTATAAAATCTCCCCAACTATAATAAAATTTCTCAAACATAGCGAGGCACTATGTAAAACCAAACTCCTTCTTAAACACATTAACGGAACCTCTGAATCTAGCAATATAGCCATTAACTGTGGAATCTTCCAAGAAGACTCCCTTTCACCCCTCCTTTTCTGTTCAGCTTTTACTCCCATCTCAAATGAACTCAGTAACAGTATCCATGGCTATAAAATCAATAATAAGTTAATAGACCATTTGTTCTACATAGATGATTTCAAACTGTATGCAAAAGATTATTCTGAGCTGAAAGGGCTGTTGCAAACTGTTAAGAAATTTAGTGATGATGTCGGGATAAAATTTGGCCTCAATAAATGTGCCAAAAGCAACTTTCAAGCGAGGAAAACTGACAACAACAACAGACACACATTTAGACCTAGACGCAACCATCAATGAACTGGAACGGGAGGATACTTATAAATACCTTGGAATTATTCATGAAAGAAAAAAGAAAAAAAGAGTACTACAGAAGGGTTCGAGACATTCTTAAAACTGAACTTATCTCCACATTGAAGCCATCAACACCTTGGCAATACCTGTAGTGCA
>VCCN01005562.1:2675671-2688544 GCA_006491835.1 Architeuthis dux
TTACCATCCTTATGAGTATTTCTACAAAGTTTTATTAAATTCCATCCAAGGATTTACGAGGAGATAGCGAACAAAATAAACACCATTTTTGCCGGTATATGCTATTGGTCATTTCCTTGATCGATAGCAATTAAACTTATCAGTGTTCTCAAATATATTAATAACATTTTGTATATTGCTATCATTGGGACACGTTTGATTTTAAATATAATACTACTAGATTCATATATTAACTTACTTACATGTGATTGTGTGTCTATGTGTGTCTATGTATGTATGTGTGTTTGTATGTGCATGTGTATATGTGTGTGTATATGTGTACATGCGCATATATGTGTGTGAATATGTGTGTATGTAACAATGTGAGTCTGGTTTTGTGTGTACTCACAGTTATATACCGGATATACGCAAATGTAGAGTATCACATGTAGATATTTACTAAGTATAGGTCAGTCTCATACAAGTGTGTGGAATGGAATGGAGGCACGAAGATTACGGTGTGTCAATCTTTGAACGACACACTTTCTTTCGATCAATAAAAGAGTTAATAACGAGTTTATTACCAGGAGAGGAGGCAATAATGACAACTACCCCTTCAAAGAATAAAATAGGTCTGGTTAGTCACTCAATAGAAACCGTCATGCGACCAATGTCTTTTGGCAGCATGTCGTGTTGGGGGTGATCAATTAAAGAAATTGGAAAAAGGTGTGATCAATGAATAAGTTACTTCTCTCGCCTTTTGTTTGACAGTGATCACTAAAACGTTTTGAATTTTCAAAAAGAACAAGTGGGAATGCTGCCTGACACAAACTAAGGGACTAATTTAGCATAACTTTACATTGCGAATTGAATCCCCTCTAAAAGCCTGGGGGAGGGGTCAGAAAACAAAAAAACGATTTTTCTAGACATAATAAGGAGTAAATGTTTTAATTTTCAGCCCTCTAGCTCCATTGGTGTAGCCTGTACGCGCGATACATACATTGACAGCCAGACAGCGAGCTAGACCAGCTTAAAAAATGAAGAAACCTATGTTGACAGTTTTGGTGACAGTTTTGGTTGACGGTTTCTAACAAGGTGTCAGAGGGGAAGTCCCAAGCTGAAGATGTAACTGGAAAATATCTCCGAAAAGAGAAAGAAAAAGAAAAACAGAAAGAACACAAGAGGATTGTTACCAATTCGTTAATATTGGACTCAATCACAATCCAATAATAAACCAGGAGTGGCTCTTCTGGACGAGTGACAAAAATCTAAGTGGTTGGCTCACAAAGAAAGATATTCACAGAAGTGGTATACCGGGGGCGAGAGGGTTAAAGGTTTGGGAATGGGTTTTATATTTGCTTTTGGAGAAGACGAGATGTCCAACTCTCGGGCAATGTTCAAAGTGATCTCATGATTAATCTAATAATTAATTTTTGAGACGGTACGTCTAGGGAAATCGCTTTTCTCTGCACACACCCTTGTGCAAAAAAAACAACTAGCCAAGCACTTCCCATCATATAAAAAATCTTAACGCCATAGAGAACATATGGGCGCATATTAAGGCCAAACTGGTTGTGAGAAAATTTGGGAACACTGACCAGCTGTGGGAAGCAGTCAGACATGAATGGAACAACATTGACGCAGCAGACTGTAAACAATTGTCGGACAGCTTGTCCAAAGGGCTCAACTTGATGCAGCAGACTGTAAACAACTATCGGACAGCTTGTCCAAAGGGCTCGGTTCTCTGATGAAAAACAAGGGAAAAGCTATCCCATACTAACACGTACTCTACACACAAACACTGTATGCATTGTTGCATAACATTGTCGAATATTTCACCTATAATTGTTAAAATTAAAAAAAATGATAAAAAAAGCTCTGCTCTTTTTTTTTTGTCAAGTTTTCTTGTATACGGAATGTAAGTAGTGAACAAAAAGTAAATGAAAGGCCTGTAACAAGTCAATTGTTATCGATGGAATGCAACCTCATGCTTCAATCTTGTTTCTTTGTTGCTTGTTTCTTTGTTTTCTTGATCTTCCTTTCCCTTTTATTAAGTATGTATTTCTATTCTAACCAAAGCAACTTAATTTCTGATCAATGGGTCAAGCAGTTTTTGCTTCTATGATCTGTAGCTCGGGAATGGTTATTTTTACAATTGAAGTGAACCGCTCACAAAAACGGAAGTAGCAACCGCCGTGTGAATGGGCGTTCAACGTGTGTGTGGGCGTTCAATGAGTGTGTGGGCGTTCATGCAAATTGTCCCAATGACGACACGCCAGAAAATATGACGTGATGAGAATTAGCTAAAAAGAGAGTGGAAGTTACATCACATACACATACTTGCCGACTTCAAAAGTACACAGTGCGAGGAAAATACTTCCAGTTACCAAATAAAAATGACCACGGAGGTTTTCTGCAAACTAACAAGTAGTATTTTGCATCTTCGAGAAAATACTCCTATTGTCAGATGACAACTACAATAATGTCACTGAGAATGTAACTCTTATGTACGACGATTTAAAAGAGGCAAAAGTCTTTTCTTTTTTTCCAATGACAATGTTATACACCAGTGCATACAGTGTTTCTGTGCAGAGTACGTTTTAGTATGGGATAGCTTTTCCCTTGTTTTTGGATATTGTGAACAATTTACATTTCAATTTTGATACCTTCTCTTTAAACAAACAACACTGCAGTACATACACAAACATTATACATGTTCCAACGGCTGTCAACAACAAAACCTTTTTATTTAATATACCGACAGAAGCAACTTTCAATTAACTATCATTTCCTGGGCGTATTGTTAATATCGGTTGAATAAATTCTTTCATTACAACAAAAGACTTCTTGTATATTGTGTCCGTCTACACACGTTTTCGGAGACGATTTTAAAAAGTCACATTTTATCACTTGAACATGCCAGTATACGAGAGAAAAGGTGTACCACTCAAAAGACAACACGATGTTACTACACAATAATTAACCAGGGTCAATGTTTTTTTAACTTCTATGTGTTCATACGAACCAATGGTGCACAGTGTTGCAAATATTTTGTGTTCATTACGTTGTATAATCTATATTAGAATAAGGAATGTGTCCGCACACTTCAGTCTGTCACACTTTTAAAATAGGAATTTCACGTTGAAATGGGTGAGGGTAGAGGAGAGGTTCTGAGAATGGAATCACAACACAAAGACCGCAGAGAGAGTAGGGAGAGGGGGAGAAGGACAGCAAAATAAGTTACTTTGCTCATTTGCGTTTTGCTTATGGCTTAGCAAAACAATTCGTGCATCTGTTGTCGACAGTCGAACAAGATATAAGACAGAGAACTCCAGATTCTCCCAGAAAGATTATCCATGATTAAAATGACAAATGCCCGTCAGGGTATTTTTCTCCTGTGCATGAAAAATAAATAAAAGATTTCTTTTTTTTAAAGAGAAGCAGATTTCTAAATCGATGTATTGAATTAAAAGTCGCATTTTCTTGTCAACCCCATCCCAGCAATATACATAGTCTTGGTATTAAGAATACACTGAGAAGAGCTGGCGTTACGAAAACACAACCAACAAGGAAAAAAACTGTAATCTTGTTTAGAATAAAAAGCGAGCAAGCAATAGAATAAATAATAAGTAACGTCTCTCTGTCTGTTTCACACAGTATATGAGATTTAAATCCTCTTCTTTGTCCGTTCTGTTAAAAACAAATATTAAGTGACTTCGTTAGCTAGATGAAACAAGATTTCATGATGAAAAAAATAAAACATATGCAAGAGTTTAAAGTTTCCAAAGACATAGTATAAATTGTTAAACATGACCGAGTTTCTAACAAGAAACGTAACAGAAGATTGATTGATTCCTAGAATCCGCATAAAAAAGAGATAAAAAAGGGGAGATAATCGTTGGTTAATTTTAAGGCTAACAGGAGGTTAGCCTTAAAATTAACCAACGATTATCTCCCCCTTTCATCAACAGAAAAAACAACTTCATTTCCATACAAACCTTTGACGTTTCACGCACTCGGCCACACGATATTAAAAACGGCGCACAAATAAAACAATTTAATTTATTCAAAGCAATAACAATATGTTTTTCATGGTGTGGGGGGGGGGTAATTCTTAGTTCATTTTAAGGCTTACAAGAGTTATCTCCCTTTTACGCACGGATTCTGGGAATCTACCCAGAAGATTTAATCAGGAACACACCTTCAAAAACAAAAAGGCATAATAATAATAATAATAATATTAATACTAGTGTATCTAAAAGAAAATCAAATATGACAGCGCCATACATTCAGGAGAAATAAATAATAAGTCTATATGGTTATATTTGATCTTCTACGCTGCTAGATCACGTTGCTCAGGCGATAGAGCAGCTATTACTTTAAGATAAGCTACCTGGGGATTGTACTCACTATACAGGCGAATTGGTCTGTAAGATGAATTTGTTCCGTAGGGACCTAGAATTATCATTTAAATCTGCGATTTTTTAAATCTTTTTGAAAACGAAAAATCGTTAAAATAATTTGGCTTAAGATTTTCGAGTAATTTCTATGGTTCGTTTGATTAATGCCTTTTTGATTGAGTTTACGCAATCGAAGAGGAAATTTATCAACTGATAGTGATGACAGGTTGTCGAAAGTGTAGTCAATCATACTCTCCCTAGACACCGTGCCGAACACAGGGTTCGGCAAGGCTGTAACTACAATGTCCCGCTTAGCAAAGAGAGTATTGGATAACTCAATACTGACCATTCACGCCAAAATGAAGGTATACCAGGTTGTGTGCTTGGTACGTTGAATGGAAGCAAAGCTTGTATCCTGTACTCCCACCGAGAACTTAATGCCTTCCATCTACGCCAGGGTTTCACAATCTTTTTCCCCTACTGCCCCCTTTTGGTTATTTTTTTATCCATCGCCCCCCACTCACATCAATTTTCACCCCCTTAGAAGTGATATTGCTCCCATTGAGAATGACTACTGTACATTATGTACAGCCTTTAGCCAAATAAATACTCACATCAAGTAACTTGAGTGTACATCTTGAAAAAGGAGCATTGCTTTCCATTATGTAATGCCTTATCTTGGCTAAGCCAAGTGCATTTCATAATAAATTGTTTACTGCAGATATTTGGAGCTTCAGAACGACCTATACGTGTTTTGCATAATGGAATTAGACGATAATTGAATTGAAACAATTTTTTAAAAAATACATTTTATGTAATTCACAAAGTGAGAGTAGCTTCCCTTTACTTCTTAACTTTACCGACATAAAACAAATGATTGCCATTTTTTAAAGAGAAATCCATTTGTATGTGACAATCTATCACACACACACACCCTTAGCTCAACTTTCGCCCCCTGAGGGCCCCCAAGAGCGATGGGAGTGCCAAGAGGTGGTGTAGACCCCAAGAGGCGGTAGAGGACCCCAAATCAAATTATGCGTAGGGTCCCATGAAGGTTTGGGCCGGTCCTGTTCATAATTATCGAAATATACGTGTTTCTTGTCTGATTTTATGAAAAAATACTTTTCCCCTAGTGTTGACAAATTGAAACACAACAAAGACTCATCAACCCTCAGTTAAAAGAAATATTCTGATGTTGTTTTCATTATTTATTGAAGAAGAAGAAGAAGAAGAAGAAGAAGAAGAAGAAGAAGTGGGAGGAGGGGGAGAGGAAGAAAAAGGAAGAAGAAAAAAGTAGTAGTCGAAATAGAAGAAAAGAAGGAGAAAATAGTAGAAGTAAAGCGTAGGAGAAGAAGAAGCAAAGAAAATAGAAGAAGAGAAGACGAACGTATTAAGATAAAGAAGTAGAAGTAACGGAGAAAGTAGTAGTAGTAGTAGTAGTAGTAGTAGTAGTAGTAGTAGTAGTAGTAGTAGATGAGGATGATGATGAATGTACTGTATCGTTTGTCAAAGAAAGACGTTTTATTATATATGAAAATAAAGCCCTTGATAAAAGTATAAAAATCCCGACAAATAAAGAACACTGACGAGTTACTTTAAATGTCTTATTGTGAAACACCAAACACTATAATTTGCATATTAATACCTCAAAATATAATCTTACCTAGTTTTAATAGACCTTTCTCGTTTCATATCTCCCTAAGAGATCTTTGAAAACCATTTTGCGAAATACTCAATTAAATAGTGATAATTCTCCTGGCATGTCACACACTTTGGGAAAAGGAGATAAAATCAGGACAAAAAATGAACGGTATGTTGACTTCTTAATTTGTTTTCTGTCGAGCGTAATACAATGTATCTGCTACTCGCGTAATCTCACATTATGCTTGTTTGTCAGGTTTGGTTGGGGGGGGGATACCAAAATAAGAGGCTGTATCATCGTTTTCCCTTGAGCTTTCCTTCCTCCTCATCAATTCAAGAGTAGCTTTTAGCAGCCTCGTTTGGGATTGTATCAGAAACATTCCAAGTCGAATCAAAATGGCCGACCATTTTAATTTCTACTTTGTTGGAAAGAATTGATAATAAAACTTGATTATAAATTTTTACTAGTCTTTCTTTCATCTTTTTTCTGTTACTTTTTATTGCAACCCTCAGATCGTTATTCTAAAACCATTAAATAAGCAGCGCGGGTCGTAAATAAAGAATAAGCCACCAGCGAGATATAAACTCGCATCTCTATCCAAGGATTATACTTTATTTGATCTACTGTTTGTTTTTACGAAGCTGCAGCTTGACAAGAAAATTTTATTTTATCTGCTTTCCGATCAAAAGGTTATTAAAAGATGTTAAGCATTAGAACTAGAGACTAGTAGTTATTGATGTTTTACTGGTCTTTTTTCATCTTATTTCTATTGCTTTTTATCGCAACTCACAGTTCGTTATTCTTTGACCGTTAAATAAGCAGTGTGGATCGGAAATAAAGAATAAGTCTGTGGCAAGATTTGAACTCGCATCCCTTATCCTTGGGAACATGTCTTTGTGTGACAGTGCCTTTACCGGTTCGGCTACGAAGAATTGACCGGCAGACGTCGCTCAAATAAACCATATAGCAGTATTCTTCACTTTCCCGGTAGCTACTAAAGT
Organism: Architeuthis dux; assembly: GCA_006491835.1. Lineage (NCBI taxonomy): Eukaryota > Metazoa > Mollusca > Cephalopoda > Oegopsida > Architeuthidae > Architeuthis > Architeuthis dux. The sequence continues at coordinate 2,682,694 of VCCN01005562.1, forward strand.
TTACACACACTAGTAGCATTAAATGCAATATTATAAGAATTTCTTTGGTGAAGCCTTATCAATCAGTCGCCCAAGTTCAAATCTCACCGGAAGCTTATTTTTCATTTACGATTTACACAGCTTAAATAACGGTTGTAAAATAACGATGTGAGTGTTGCTATAAAAAGCAGAGAAATAAGACGACATAAACACGTCAAAAGTTAATAATGATTAACAATGCTTCATCTAACAAATTCTTCTGTGAAGGGCGCGAGAAATATTTTTTTACCCTCTATGTATGGCTCTGAATTTAATATTTTCAATAAAAAAAAGTTGTCTAGCAGAATATAAACTAAATGGTCAATTTCTTAAATTATTAATAAAGGGTGTCCCAAAAGTAACACCCGTTTTGAAGCTGATCTACATATATCTTGTCGTTCTATTTAAGCATTGTCATACGATGCTATTCTTAGTACCTTATTTCACAGATCGATGTAATAAGTTACTAAAAATACGATCGTATGACGTAATATGCTTAAATAGACTGACAATATATATATACAGGTCTGGTTAGTCACTCAATAGAAACCGTCTCATAACCAACGTCTTTTGGCAGTATGCCGTTTTGGGGGTGATCAATTAACAAATTCGAAGAAGTGATGATCAATGAATTAGTTACTTTTCTCGCCTTTTGTTGGGCAGTGATCACTAAAAAAAAGTCTGAATTTTCAAAAAACAGGCGTGAATGCTGCCGGACAGAAACTAAGGGACCAATTAAGCATAAACTTACATTTCAAATTGAACCCTTTACTAAAAACCTATTTGGGGGGTGGTAAAAAACGTTTTTTCTAGACATATTAATGAGTAAATATTTAAATGTTCAGCCCTCTAGATTTATTGGTGCGGCTGTGTACGCTTGATATATACATAGCCAGCCAACCAGACCAACTTAAAAACTGAAGAAAATGTTGACAGTTTTGGTTGACGGTTTCTAATAGATCAAATTTTGGGACATCATGAATTATATTTTCATATCTGTTCACACGCTAAATGTACTACGGAAATTTTGGCTTTTACTTACTTCCTATATAATATTTTAATAATTGATGTGTCAACTTATATGTAATCATTAGAATGAATGAAAGTTTTGAATGTTTGGTTAAAAAATCTTACATGTGATATCACGAATTATATACACAGCTAGTATCAAAATAATTTGCAATGTATTTCTATTGTAAAATAATTTCCAGTGAATTTCTATGTATGCTTTCAATATTGTCTGTGTCACTGTGTAATTATTAGAGTGAATGAAAGCCTTAACGTATTTGGTTAATAAATCTTACACGTGATATCAGGTTACATATAAAGTCCGTTTAATATTATTATAGGAACTAGTTAATACTCGTGAAAAAAATCACGGATATTAAAATTTCTATTAAAAGATTTTTTAAGAAAGAAAATATTTAATTTGTTTCAGTTGGAGATTTCATAGTTTCAAATGGTAGGTAGGGGTATTTTTATCAGCAAAATGTGTACCCCTGAGTGGAAAGATCGAGTGATACGGACAGAAAAACAAAAGGTCACACGGTTCATTATATAAGTATATTAACTCAACATTAGTTGGTATCAGACCCTCTATACTGGTAGATCCAGTGAGGATCGAACCTACTAACAACGGCCTGTAAGATTAGCTGAATTCGTTTACCGGGAAGAGTGCATAGTTTGAAAAAGTGGGTAGGAATTATTTCTTTAGCGAAATTGTAACCCTTTAGTAGAAGAGTCCAGTGTTACGGACAGAGTCTCAGCAGTTAACTCTCCAGGCCTTCAAGCAAAGTAAATATTTTTCATTTCAAGTTTTTTCGAGTAATCCAGATATAAAATATTGTATTTGCTTATTTCTTTTCTCAATGGCCGACAATTTGTTGTTAACATTAACTGTTTAATTAGTTTCAGAATATGCCAATGTTAATCCAGTTTAATTAAAACTACCAAAGCTTTCTACAAAGATGTTGGTAGATATCATTCTTGCGTCACAAGTGCTAAATACAAAGATCTTCGTTTTTCTAGCAGCCCTCTATACATCCCTGGTGTAACTATATGACCCAGTGTCTCGTCTCATCGGTGGTCACAAGATAATATAATTCATGTTGATTAAAAATATGTTTGCATTTATAAAGCGCGAAGCGAGTGGTAAAATTCTTAAATTACGTCACTCGATTTTTTTTCTGCTTGTGGTACCAAAGATTCTGTGTGTACTCACGCTCCCAGGGTGTAATTTAGGACCTATTACCACCAAATTTAGACAGGACGCGTATTTTTAATATATCTTGAAGTACTTTGTTTTATTTTACTCAAAAACGTTTTACGAGGGGGGTTCTATTTACGATGTAACTATAATGTAAAACTCGTACCTGGTTTCCACCATAGTTTCAAAATGACGTCACTGTTACATTGACACGTGTTTTTTTTTAAATTCTGTTTCCATTGTGGTCAGTGGAACGCAGCATTCGCGTGTGGGACGTTTGAATATTATTTTAATTAAATTTCAGGTTATTGTTCTCCATTTTGAAGCTCGGGAAAATGATTATGGAATAGATTACCGGAATATGTAGTGCTATCAACAGATGTAAATGATTTTTAAAAGAATTATGATGTTTATTACACCATCGCAAAGTGTGTACATATGATTGTTATGATATGTGCGTGTATATATATTTATATCCTTTGTAATTAGATTTAATAAAATACAGTTTTACTTTTAAACTGTTTTAAATGTTCAAGATTTCTGCTTTCATTTCATAGGTTAGCAACAGCAACTTAAATAATTGTTAGGGTTTAATGATTAAATCATAACGTTTATCTCGTTTTTTATCGTTCATACCGTCTATACTAGATACATCCCTTTTCTTTCAAAATCTTTGCGAACCTAATTCAAACAATTACCAAAAATTGACGGTTCGCGCTTGGGTATGCAACTGTTCAGTTGTGCGTCTATTTGATGTTAGGCAATTTATTACATTCATGTGATATATCATATTTTACAAAACAAACTGGTATCACAATAGAGATTATAAATATAAGAAAATGAGTAGCATTGAAATATATCGGTAGGTATGAACAAACTGAACAAAAATGAAAAATAATTTCGAGCGTGTAAGCGACATCTGATTTTAAAATACGTGTGGTAGACAATGCAGTACACATATATTTGAGTGGGGAAAATAAACAAGTTTAAAACGCACGACAGCTGCGCAGTGCAAAAAAAGGCAGGTTTTCGCCTACAGCTCCCATAATTTGAAATAGCAGTCAATTGACATAAACAAAAAACAGAATAAAATATATTAAAAATACAGACGTAAATATGTTTTTCATCATTTCAATATATTTAATTATTCATCCTTGTTTTAATATTTGTTATATAAGTTTCAGTCGAACCAAGACATAGACTAATTTTCCTGTTTTTGTAATCCCAAAATAAGAGTTCCGTTCCAGCAGTTCCTGGGTATAAATCAAAATCGAATAATATGCTGGTTTTTGTCAGATCTTTTAAAATTTTAAGATTTTTAAAAAGTTAACCGTCCCACCCTCCGGCATAGAGGAACATGAGTTCGATTCTCACCGGGAACTTATTTTTTATTCTGATCCGCGCCGTTAGTTTATTTACTCACTGCCAAAGGGAAACCGGCCTGTGTTTAGTTGCGCTAAGAAGCAACAAAAAGTGAGACGAAGGTAAAAAGTAGCAAATAATTTATAATAATGATTTATATCGGTTTAGCTTTAAAAAATGAAACTTTGCTTATTATCGCTTATGGGTTTCGACAAAAGCTTTTTATAAAGAATGAACGGTGACACATTGATTCGTTGGGATTATTTTGTTTATCTTTATCACAACGTTTCACCTGCTGTATCCTCTGACCCTCTTCAGGTGCCTGTCGCACTTGGTAACCTTCTGTGAATGTTGCCCGAACCCTTTGCTGATTTACTGGGGTATGTCTTTTTCTCATTTCTACACCTGTCCCCTCCGTTGGCCTTCGTAGGATATGATACAGAAATACCTTGATTAATTTGATTAGTGTGGGTTTTGATGTAGCACGGTTGCGGTATTGCTGTACAAATTAATGTAACTAAGCATAAGCTGAACAAAAAACACATTAAATTATAATAAGATCTTGAACCGGAAAGTATCCAGCCATTTAATATTAACAAAAGAAAATAGCCTACCTAGGGCAATGGTGCCTTAGTCCCTTCAAAGTATTCCCCTTTGGACCTCACACACTTATCCCAGCGTTCCTTCCATTTTTCAAAACAGTCCTTTTCGGTATTGCCACCAGCTGCCCCGACGCGTTCTCCTAAATCTCGTCCATGCTCTGAAATCACTTTTCATAAAGCCAAAAGACGTAGGGAGCAAAATCTGGACTGATGGGGTGGCTGACAGACCAAGGTAATGCAAAGATAAACCTGCACAAAACGTAAAGAATGACTTGCTCTGTCATTGTAATTGCGACGGTCACACGACAAGATCACCCAACGCCGATTGAGTAATCAAGACCACGCGACCGGTTCTTGAGATATTAAAAATGGCTGGATACTTTCCGGACAGACCACATTTATACCCCCCCCCCCGGTCCCATGACCTGATATACTGACAAACACTGGCTTGCTAGGCGGGGAAGGGGTGATAGAGAAGAGAATGGGTGATTTAGAACTAGGGAAAACCACTCTCTCATTGACCTTACCTTTACCCACATAGTAAATCTTTGACAGGGACAAATCAACCAGTCATTCAATAGATGGATAGATAGGCAGTTTGATAGATAATTACCAGTACTGATAACACCTTGAAAGAGATTAATGTGCGTATTATCGAGGAAAACTAGAATCAAACCAGTGTAAATATTTCAAAGAGAACAAAACGCATGTCAGGAATGCAATCCTCTGTGATAGCCTCAGGAATTGACTTTACTAGACAACAATCCTCACCATAATTGTGTGTGTTACCCGATATGTAAATTCCCGTTCTCCTACCGTGATTTGAACTCACCACCTAGTAATTGCTAGGCTGGTATCTTACAAACTGAGCCAAATTGATAAGTCTTAGATATTACGAAAAGATTATCACATTTAATATATATACAATACAAAAGTTACAGTAATCATCTTCAGTCGAAATAGAAGTTGGACTGGAGTTTGACCCTGCAGCAGCCAGTCTTGTTTTATTTTATTTTTCGTTTTGTTTCTGTTTGTTAATGATTTGTTTTGCAAGGTGATCTTTCTTGCAATTCTGTGGCTCCTAGTGAGGATCGAATTCGCTACAGTAGTAATGGTCTCTGAGCCTAGTTTGCTAACCAGTTCTACAGCGGTGGTTGATATTTACAAAGCTTAGCTTATTACAATACACAGCCACAATTCTGTTGCTCTTAGTGAGGATCGAATTCGCTACGGTAGTAATGGTCTCTGAGCCTAGTTTGCTAATCAGTTCTACAGCGGTGATTGACATTTACAAAGCTTAGCTTAGTACGATACAAAGCCACAATTCTGTTGCTCTTAGTGAGGATCGAATTCACAATGGTAGTAATGGTTACCGAGCCTAGTTTGCTCACTATCATCACTATCCATAACAACAAAGAGATTCACAAATTTAAAAGAAAAACTTTCAAAAGCTGTTAAAATAAAATTCAGATTATAACAAAACGAGGAACAGAGCAGATGAATAAACCTTTTTCTATTCTACAGAAACCAATTTTAATGTACTAAAGATGCAGGAAAAGAGTGAGAGAATGGGGAAATGGCTGACAAAACCCCGGATGTCATCAGTAGATGTCCATCTGTATTATTGAATTGCGCTGTTTGTTTTATTTTTATTTTGTATATA
>VCCN01005562.1:2825324-2842371 GCA_006491835.1 Architeuthis dux
ATATATATATATATCCCATGATCATCATGAAACCATTCTGAGTCCTTCGTAGCATGTATCCTCTCCAAGTAACATGAGACAGATTGCAATTGGTTATATTGTACTAGCAGCAAAGAGTAGACCTATTGGGAGAGGTAGATTCGTGCCTTTTCCTAAGGTATTAGTGCGAACTGTGAACGTGGATATTCGTGTTAATTGTGACTGGCCGCTAAAAGATATGAGATATCGACTTTAAGAAACTGAACTGTGGCATCGGCCCGAAATCCGAAAAGAATCTCATCCTGAAAAGAAAAGAAAAATCGAAACGGCTATCTCATCTCAAAAATTCAGACAGAAAGAATGTCGGAGGGTACAGTGGCGAAGTGTTGCTATAAATACAACAATGACGAGGAAACTGGTTCAAAAGAATCAATCTATAATAGTAACAAAAGATCATCTCAGAAATTCAGACAGAAAGAATGTCGGAGGGTACAGTGGCGAAGTGTTGCTATACATACAACAATGACGAGGAAACTGATTCGAAAGAATCAATCTATAATAATAAGTATGTTTATTTGGAATTTCTTATGTGACTTATACAGACACTGTTTGTGATATGAAGAATCAAAGAAAACTGAGGGAAGAAACAATAAATATCGGTAGTGGGGACAAGAAACGAGTGAAAAAGCTGTTTTGAATTCAAGAGTTAGAATCTTGTACCTTGCCTAAAGTATCGTAACTCTTCAATATATAGCATTTTTTTAAAACAAAATTGAATTTCATTTTATCGGCTGCGTAGAAACACAAACAAACATTTTTCATTTTGCTCGAAGATGAATACATTTATGAAGTGCACAATACTCCAAGTTTCTTTTGTCATTTACAGTTAATTTTTAATGGCCCTCATTTTTCGCTTTCTTTCCAATTCAAAAGCGCGGTAAATTCAGCATCATTTCCCTGCGGGGCTCCTGTTTTATTCAAATCATCTATTCTCGTAATGTTTCTCGCGTTTTCTCGTTTCTTTCCCTTTTTTTTTCGTGTTTCATTTTTTATTTGATTTCATCTCAAATACGCAAAACGAATGCGAATACGACAAAAATAGAATAAATGAACAGTTTTCAGGGTGACATTTGTCTCTTTATCGATTCATTTTGAAAATAGGAATTTCTGATTTCCATCTCTGCGAGAATAGCGTCGCTCATTGATACGCCCGGATGATCACAGCAGTATATCTGGATTGACTTTGACCTAGATGCCAGGTTGATGAGACACGTTACTCCACGTCGATTCCAAAGAAAAAAGAACTGATTTAAAACCACTGCAATGAGGTTTTTATTCGAGAAACCAAGATTGTTTTGTATAACAATGGGAGATAAATATTCATTGCAATATTGATGCATTTCCTGAGAGGTAATTTATGAGTTCCTGTGGTGATGGGAGAACCAAAGCGATTATTAAGTTTGGCTTAGTCTGGCACTAGGCCACGGTAATGAGGATTGAATCATTACACCAGTAATGGTCTGTAAGAGTAGTTTTCTAACCATTTATCCAGAACCTTTTTAGGAAGTTTGGAAGCTAATCTGGTAGTATATGGCAGATAGATCAAACAATTAGAAATGTACCTAAATAAGTCTTAAATAAACTATATATTTGAAGGAGGTTGAGTACTTATTTGCCTCCCAGTATATATATATATATATATGTATATATATATCCGCTTAATATGATCATCTGTTATTAAGACCGGCCACACAATAGGATCATCAGCCGTTATAAGTCCACTGCTGGACAAAGGCCTTTCCCTCTCCTTCCATGAGCACCTAGATTGTGCTAGCCTATGCCACGTCTTACCGGCGAACTTTTCTATCTCGTCCCTCCGTCTTGTGTCTGGTCTTTTCCTACTGCGTTTACTGAACCATGGGCACCAATCGGTTAGTCCTTTCCCCCATCTATTGTCATCTCTTCTTTCTAGGTGACCAGCCCATCTCAATTTTTGCTGCTTAATTATTTGTATAATATCCTTCACTCTAGTCCTCCCTCTGGTCCATGTTGATCTCTTAGAGTTATTCCTAGCATTGTTCTTTCCATGGCTCTCTGTGATATTCTAATTTGGTTTTCAGCTCGTTCTGTTAATTTCCATGTTTCGCATCCGTAAGTCATGGCTGGTATTATGCAACCGTTGTATACTTTACGCTTTACGCACATTGGCAAGGTGCTCTTCAAAATGTCTCTAGTGGATTCCGCTTAATAACCCCATCGGTTATTAGGACCACCCGCACAATAGGACCAATTTTGTAAGAACCGAATCAAACGTATGTAATCATCGCTAATTTGCTTAATGACCAATGTGCCGTTTATTTGGACCAATTGGCAATGAAACCGATTTAACATTTTTCGAAATAGAATCTGATAGAATCGCTAAAAATATTCTTTGTTCTCTAAACAATTATTTTTCAAATATTTTTGCTCGTGAATCAAGTTAAATGTGAAATAAGCTCCCAAAGATATACCGTGTTATATTGTGGTTGACTAAGTTACTTCCCCTGCAAAGGTTACTTCTTCAAACAAGAGTTTTCTATAAATATCTTTTCATAGAAAACTATTGGCCTTGTTCGATGAATCGGACCAGCCGGTTATTGGGTCCAACATCGTTGGTCTCGGTGCGGTCCTATTAACCGGAATTCACTGTATACGAGGTATTGCACAACAAATTACATCCTCCTAATTTCAGTTGCTTTTCATTGCAACCCACAGATCGTCATTCCACAACAGTAAGCAGCGTGTGTCGGAACTGAAGGATAAAAGGCAGGATCCCGAGGATTAGAAACATCTTCTTTGTTTCCGTTCCACGCTGCTTACTAATCATTGTGGAGGCATGAGTTGCAATAAAATGGAATGACGATCTTGGAGCAGCAATAAAATAAATTAAGATTAAATAAATACTATTCAAAAATCATGAATGATTTATCTGACACTTGATACTTGATTGATTCATTTAGTCTCTATAAAACGTAAGATGTAGCTCTAAATCGAAAAGAATACATGATGCGAGTTCTTTGAAGTTCAGGTAATGTCGGGTGCTCCTTGTGGAGATCGATATATAATAGTCTTTAAGTAGACAGACAATTCCTGCACCACCCTGAGATTTCTGACGCTCTGCCAATTCTCATACGCTAATGTAGGGTAGGCATTGATTTCCTGCCATCCATTTCCCGCTTATCTCAGCGTTTATCACCGGCCACAAAACGGGAAAATCCTCTGCGGATCGAATTGTCTTTGTGGCATATTTCGACCGATACCTGAAAATATGCTAGTGATTTTCCCCCTTATCTGTCTGAAGAGTTATGACATAAAGAGTTTCCAGCCTTTATACAGTTTCTATTATCAGCACTGAACCAATTGCAGTCATACCTCGGTATCCGCTTTCTAGAAGCTCCATCCTGTGGCTATCAAAATCCGCGGATGCTCAATTCCCTCATATAAAATAGCGTAGTATTTGCATATAACCTGCGAACATCTTCCTGAATACTTTATATCACTTCTTCTTATATACCTAATACAATGTAAATACAATGTAAATGCTATTAGTTGTGAACAGCTGTTGTGCTGTAGGTATGAACAAAAGAATTCGGCGAGAAATCGACACCTGAGAAAAGAAATTGCATTAAAGTAAATTATATCATCACAATCGTTGTGCCATTAGTAAGAACAAAGATTTGGGGAAATTCTGATATAAGAATTATTTGCGTGCATTCTATAGAAACAGAGATATTTGTGAAAAATGAAAGTGGGAATAGTTGTTAACCTGTAAAGAAAGAAACAATTGTAATAATTTGCATTACAAAATCTTTAGGCTAAAGATACTTCGATTTTTTTAAATCACCCAAAAATCAACTAATTAGTGGATTTTAATAAAACTTTCGGTACTTATTTAATAAAATTTTCCGTGCTTATTAATAAAGTACGAACCTTTTTAAAGAGGTTTCCATTCCAAATTTCGGAGTAAAATCTTTTTCATGTGATTTATTTTACTTATACAATCGTATATGCATGGAGATTTTAATCATGGTAAAGATGGGTCCCTAGAGAAATAAATTCTATTTAACTATTTTAAAACAAAGTACTGCAGGATCCATACGGATGCCTTACTTTGGAATTAAAAGAATTGTAGAATAAAGTCAAATATTGCTCTTTTTGGCAACTTTCTAGTTTTATTTGATAACTTATATTTTAGGGCTGTGGCCTGCACAACAAAAATACTCCCATAACAAATTGCATCGTGCATCGACAGAAATGTTGCCATTAAAAAGTAACAATGCTGAATAATTTAATAGACTGATATGCTGAAAAAATAGATTTGTGTTATATTATTATTGCTTGGATTCAGCTTATTACTCGATGCGCGGCAAATTCAAGTTTTGGTTTATGAAACTTTTCTGAATGCGGATGCGAAACCAGCAGATATGAAAAGGCGGCTGTATTATTGTATTACTAATCATACTCCATCTTATTATTACTACATTTTAAATAATACATTTTCACTATTATCATTCTATCAGTATTTTCACCGCATCTTATTATTGTTGCTTTTTTTGATTTTCACTATTATTATTTTATTAATAGTCTCACTGCGTCTTCTTATTAATTTTGCTTTTTAGGTTAAGCATTTTCACTATTATTATTTTATTACTAGTTTAATTCCATCTTATTATTGTTACTTTTTAGATTAAGAATTTTCACTATTATTATTTTATTACTAGTTTAATTCCATCTTATTATTGTTGCTTTTTAGGTTAAACATTTTCACTATTATTATGTTATTACTAGTTTAACCCCATCTTATTATTGTTGCTTTTTAGATTGAGCATTTTCACTATTATTATGTTATTACTAGTTTAATTCAATCTTATTATTGTTGCTTTTTAGATTAAGCATTTTCACTATTATTATGTTATTACTAGTTTAACCCCATCTTATTATTGTTGCTTTTTAGATTAAGCATTTTCACTATTATTATTTTATTACTAGTTTAACCCCATCTTATTATTGTTGCTTTTTAGATTGAGCATTCTCACTATTATTATTTTATTACTAGTTAATTCCATCTTATTATTGTTGCTTTTTAGATTAAGCATTTTCACTATTATTATTGTATTACTAGTTTAACTCCATCATATTATTTTTGCTTTTTAGAAAGAGCATTTTTTACAATTATTTTATTGCCGATTGTACCGTATTTACCGGTAGGATTTGTGTTATGTTATTATTGCTTGGATTCAGCTTATTACTCGGTGCGCGGCAAATTCAAGTTTTGGTTTATGAAACTTTTCTGAATGCGGATGCGAAACCATTTTATTGCTAGTTAATTCCATCTTATTATTGTTGCTTTTTAGATTAAGCATTTTCACTATTATTATTGTATTACTAGTTTAACTCCATCATATTATTTTTGCTTTTTAGAAAGAGCATTTTTTACAATTATTTTATTGCCGATTGTACCGTATTTACCGGTAGGATTTTAGTACAAAGTTTGAAACTTAAGTTATCGAGAGTTTTTATCTTAAAGATATCAATGCACAGAACTGACATCCATGGTTTCAGCTCACTAGCAAACCAATATATGGAAATAATATGAAAAAAATCATCATCGAGCATCCGATGCAGAACGAGCTCTCTAGCAGTGTCTTGCAAAGCCAATTTTATCACAAGGCCAGCATCATCGGAAACGAATTAATTTCAAATCTTTCGGTGAATATTATTAAAACAAAGCTCTAATTGTTTCTTTTGTCTGGCCACCTTAGTGAATAGATAACACCATTTGATAAAATAATCAATACTGTTCTTAAGTGCCTAGTAAGGAATAGGACTAGTGCTCTTAATTAAGTCACTATTAAAAAGGAAGTGCGATTTAGTGTAATAGTCATCGTCACAGAAGACGAAATCGGCGTACAGAGTTTGAATTCCGGGCTGAAACTGTCTACTTTCGCTTCACACTAATGCCCTTAGAAAAAGATATGAATTCACTTCTTCATCCGTTCTCTATGTCCTTACAAAGGTCTCCACACTGGCTTGTCATTATGGTTGACGGAGAAGAGTGCAGTCGCGTCTACTGTTTCTCTTCACTGGCATACCGCTATATTGTCCAAATATTTGTGATCCAGTGCTTTCGACCATACTTCGTAAACAATACGCGTATATTATACAACATTAATTGAAAAAAAAGAAAAAAGAAAAGGCTTCAGATTCTTGAAACTCTTATCATAAAATCAAGACACTGCAAACGAAATAAGATCTTCTACGGATTTTTTTAATCTGGGATATTAAAATGTATGCTAGATACATTTAGCCCAATGGAGAATTTCACTTGCATGTCACCTTGTGCGTGGGGTCATCATAATGATCAAATAGCAAACGCTATAATGCCGAGTTTTAAAGTATTTAGAAAGTAAATAACAGATAGCATTAACAGTTTTCCCTGATCTGGAAAATAGCCTTAAGTATGGTCCAAAGATCACACATTTTTGGACAACATTTCCATTCATTGGATCCATACACGCGTTCCCTTGTACGTAAACAAGTTAACTAAACTAAATACCATTCCTTGTCTATGGTCTTTAATCAGACTTGTATTAATGAAGTGTTATGTATGATGCGTGAATAGTCAGACTTTGGACATTATTAAACTCCACTCATGAATCTTAATGTATTACTTTCAGTAAATTGAAGGTCGGGGTTCCCGGACACCAAGTTTTGGAGTGACCGGTTTACAAGTGATATTTGTCAACATCCAATCTGGAATGCTTCCAAAATGTTCCAATAACTCTTCTTGTGAGCTGCATGTTTAGCTTCTGGCGGCGTTGCGGAGGTGGACGCCAAACAAGTGTTCCAACTTGGGAAGCAAATTAAATTTCTCAAGACAACTTCCGAGACTTTTGAAGGCAGGTTCATAGGATGGCTGGGCACCCAGCCAAAATAGACTCGTCACCTTGAGCTGCATTCTTTATCTCCAATCATGCGTCAAATTCTGGTGTAGTAATGTGAAAGAAATAACTGTAAGGTGCTTGTCTTCAGATTCTATAATCGCAACATCTTTACAGCATCGAACGCCAGGATGCTTCGAAATGTAGAATTTGTTTTTATTTCTAAAATAACTTTCTCTGGCCGTATGACAGCCTGATGATGCCAACTATGTTTTAATCAAAATAATTTAGCGATTGCAGAGGTTTTTGTGATCATAACACTGAGAGAAACAAAGGTATTAAGATTAATCACGTCAAGGATAGTGTAATGGTTAGAACGTCTGCCTCACACGAAGAAGGTCCGATTCCCGGTATGAGCGAAGGATGTGGAAAACTCTTCATTAGGACAAATTTTCCCAGTGCATTCAGCAGCTAATTGAGTACACTCTAAGCTGTGTCTATCCCTTCGGTGAACTTTCATCCTGCCAAGGGGGTGGTCATAAAAAACTTGTAAGAATAAAGTCCTGGTCTCGACCAAACTTGAAACGCATGCAAAGGAAACCTGGACGTAGTCTCTTAAGAGACGGACGCTTTACCTTTATCTTTAGTTCAAGGCGAATACTGATACGAATCTAAAAAATATTACATGAGGAATTATCATTATTAGACAAAGATCTATTCGGACTAATGTTCTCACCTCGGTTGTTAATATAACAACATTTCAGCTGTTTTACCATCCGACCTTCTTCAAGTGTCTGTCGTATTCTGTAATCTGGGGATTTTAAACTGAATCCTTTATTCAATCCACGAGAGTAGATTATTTGTTATTCCGCTGTCGTCGATGCTGGGGGATATCTCGTATCAGTTAATTCCTCTTTGTGACGCTGCTTTTTAGCTTCTTCCACTGAAACCAGTCTATATGACTTTCACTGGTTGCAGTAGGTTTTGTTAAACCTTGCGCCGTTCTAACCAACTGAGCAACCTCTGGTTCGATGAAACAATCTCATGGTTATGGCTGTAACGGGTCTGGAGTCCATCACGTGACCATTAGAGATGCAAATATATGAATTAGGAATGACGGTAATGCAAACCGAAGTCACTGTAATTAGAGAACAAAGTTTAGCTACATATTTAATTTCCGTCATTGACATCTGTGCGTGATTGGTTTGAACATAGCAGCGTCATGGTTCTAGGTTTAAGTGCTATTAATACTGATGCGTCCCTAGTGCCTTCCCCCCCCCTCTCTCTCTCACATACAATCTTAGCGTAATTAATTATATATCCTTTTCCCAAATCGATCAGTGCTTTCGATTTCTCTGTTGCCAGCAATACATTCGAATTAGAACGTATGTTTATGCTCACCTCAGTAGTATAGTAATACTACTATATCTCTTAGACGAAGTAAGCAAAGAAAGCGTGGACTCGACTTTTTGTTGATTGAAATTCAGACGAGAAACATACCTTTCATATGAGTGGCATATTTGTTTACTTGTACTATGAATTAACTAGACTTACAGAAAAACAATGTGATGAGATATTATTTAGTATACTTTTTGCTTATTTGGTTTCGCAAGCAAAATTTCAAAATTGAACTTCTTACATTTTATGGCTTCTTTGTTTTATATAACAATGGGTATTTAGGTGGTGCTTGAGTGGCGTAATGGTCAGCAGCATGGAAAACGAAATCAGCGAACCGAGTTCGAATATTGATTGTGGTTGCTTCGCACTAATATCCTTGGGAAAAGTATGAATCCTCATCCCTGCCCTGTTTTCCATCGCCCTATATCCTGACAAAATGATGTCTCGTTATTAGCATACCATGATGGTTAACGGAGAAGAGAGTGCGTGCGTGAACTGTTACCCCCATAGTCAACCATGACAGGGGTCAATAACAATACGGTCTGTAATTGCTATTCTTATTTTAAATCTAAATCTTTCGAGGGTCATTTTTACCAATGTAATGCTTGTATAGGGGTGTCATAATATATCTTGTTTGAAATAAGGCTTGTAAAATGCTTTTAGTTTGAATGCCACACACAAAGGTAGTCATAAAGCTACGGTTGCATGTTAGGGAGATGAGAATCCAGTGGGCATGTAGAGTTAGAGAAAAAGTGAAAGATGAAGACTCTCTCCTCTTTAGGACATGCAGCGCCATAACAGCAAAATCAAAGTTGCTTCCCGTGTCGCACGACACATGAGGCAATGATTTTGTCTCCATTTCTCGAACGATCCAATGAGACCCAATCATTATTTCTAGCAATTGTGGGTTTTTACAGGGCTGGGGGTAGGACAAAGGACTCAAACTGCCCTGCTATTTACCCATAGCTGGGAGGAGAATTGGATTTATGCCTTTCCCAGTGGCATTAGTGCAAAGTGAACGGAATTTGAACTCGGTTCGCCGATTCTGTTCTCCGTACCGTCAACCGTTAGGCCACCTGCACCTCCACCGTACCAGCGAGAGACAAAGACTTTACTGAGAGAAACAACATAGAACCGTCTGGGAACACCAATTTTAATCGCACGAATATGAAACTTTCAAAGCTGTTCTTTTCTTTTTAAACCTGTAAATAATGAAGTATTTTTATTCGACTTTCAGAGTTCCGTGGGTACAAAATGTCCGTGCAAGAAAAAGGTGATACTAATGATTATACTTGTGGTATGTTATTCTTTTTCCTTATTTATTGAATCATCTTTCGTTATTCTAATCTGCGTGTGACGTTCTCAAATCTTGTCTCAAATAGAGCGAATTAAATGTATGTTCTTTCGCTAAGGTTTTTCAGGCTGTTCATTATGTGTGGCACCTCAAATGATGAGGTATATTCGATCAGTCTTCGATTTATTTATTATACCTGGCTTCATAATACCTGGCGTCATGAACCAGCTCTTAGTTTGTGGTTCCCAGGGTCAGCTGCGTCCACACCAGCTTGACAAATGTTCTTAATTCAACTTGGGGTAGATACATAAGAACAAAGACTACCACCTATGAACACATGCTATACAGGGTGTCCCATAAGTAACGCCCAATTTGTTCCCAAATTAACGCCAGTTCTATCTAAGGGAAGCAAATATTTAATAGTTGCTTTTAATAGTAATTTAATAATAATTTAGTGGTTGCTTCCCCTAGAACTGGCATTAATTTTGTGACAAATTGCGAGTTATTTCTGTGACACCCTATACATTGAATCCCGTATACAAAATATGTAGAACTGGTAGAATAACTTAGTGTCAATGACAGACAACTTGACAACTCGGTGTTGTGTACAACCAGGAAATCAGCATGCGTGAGAGACTTTTGACAGTCATCACAGAATTGAATAGACAGCTGTGTCAAGTAACTAATTAGTTATTCTGACTGTGTACGTTGGCGCTAGCGTGACCTGATCACCAATATTCAAGACATTGATTCTACTTAATTAGCAATGCGCACAGTAAACCAATATGAAGTATATTCTAACCGCCAAACTGTTTTCTACTTAATATAAAAGAATTAGATCCAGAAATACATTAACATTTTAAAACAGATCTACTGCGGAATGGTTTTATCGTCCATTTACTTATTCCGCCTATTCCTTTACCAGTTCCTACCCATAAGTTCTAGGAAATTAAGGCGCGAAATGGTTTCTTCGAAGAACGAGGGAATTGATGTTGGAGTGATTTCAAGAGATTTGTAAAATGCCGGGCGAAACACGGGTAACGCTGAGTAATTTGAAAAATGAACTGTTCTCTTAGGCATGTATACACCGATCTTACAAAGAGTAATGCTCACAAAGGGTAGCGGCAAATGTCTGTTGCACCACTGGAGTTATCTAGGTATGTATGCTCTGTTATCTAAATTCCAACAACTTGTACTGACAGAGAAATGTCCAATTAAATAACAATAGCCTCAGGATGTCTGCATTTTTCAGATGAAAAACCTTTGTTATTCGTTTGTTACTAGTTTCATTTTATTTTTCTTTCATTTTATTTTGTTGCTTTTTAACACAACGTTCAGGTCGTTTCATTCTACGACCTTTTTTAAGTAAGCAGCATGGATCGGAAATACAGAAGTAGTCTGCGACCATGTATAAACTCACATCCCACATCGTAGCCCCTTTACCGGTCGATTTCTTCCAACTATACAGTACTACTCGGTGAATATTTTCACGAATAAACTAAAAGATTAAAATAATGTAAAAACAATTCCTCTTAAAATCAAATAACATATTTTTTGTGTTAACTGTTTATTAACCATATTTGTAGTTACAATAAAGACTTCAGCAGGTGTAGAAATTGTGAGTTTGTCTTATTTGTCGTATTTTTCATACATTTCTACTGCAAATTCGTTTCGTTTGTGATACTTTTCAAAGCATTCATTGCGACACAACCCAACTGCGCATTCCTTACACCATGCATCAATTCTGGTGCTTTTGTAACCAGCTTGTTTTGGCTTGGCACAATATGCACATTTCATCCTGTTAACTTCTGGGATTTTACTGATGAAATATTTAGCACATTCTTTTGCTAATGGATCATCAATACTGGGCCTGCCTACCCTTTTTGCACGATTCCTCATACCCACCAATAAGTTCTTCTATAACTGATATGATGAATTTCAAATGGGTCAAAAGAGTTCTTCTTGGATTCTTCTTGTATAGGATATAGGCATTTGTTAGGGTTCTATCAAACAAGTAAAACATAACCTCCAACATTTTCTACTTCTAAGCTCACAAGCATACTGATCAGTCATCTGATCTGATATATCCACACCACCCATACCAGCATTGTAAGCAATAACAACATTGGGAACATTCTTCTTTACCTTCTTGTAATTGTCTTTCTCAACTGTACCAGCATTAGCAACAGTAGACAATAGTCTCACCTGTTTTCTGTCAAACCAGTTTACTGTTAAGAGCTGCCCTTTACGCTGGCAAACCAAATCACACTTCTGTTTTAGTGTTTTCCTGATAGCATCAGGTAGTCCCACACGGTTTGACCTGACTGTACCAGTGACATAGATTTGCTTACTCAGCATGCATTCACACAGTAGAATGCTTGTGTAGTAATTATCTACTACAAGGAGGCGATTTTTCCCATCATGATT
Organism: Architeuthis dux; assembly: GCA_006491835.1. NCBI lineage: Eukaryota > Metazoa > Mollusca > Cephalopoda > Oegopsida > Architeuthidae > Architeuthis > Architeuthis dux. Next base: position 2,837,343 of record VCCN01005562.1, read on the forward strand.
TTCTAGCTCATAATCACTTGACTGATTACCATTTCTCAGAAATACCAAGCCCGGCATCGCCGTGTCCGAGATCAGTACTGTCAACAACAATGTCAACATCACCTTTACCAGTAGTAGGCCAACTTCCGTGTTCACAATCAGCCACTTCAGATTCAGATTCTTCGTCATCATAGTGAAAATCATTCACGTCTAGATCGCTGCCTGAGCCTTCGCTATCGGAAGAATCACTTGATTCATCTAAGCAGCTCAAAATCTGCCGTACATCGTATATACCAACTGGTTTTTGAGCAGACCGTCTTTGATTGGGTGCTGACATTTTGAAAGACCGATCAGCAAATTCAGGAATATCCGTCTAATATCAGAAACGACAATAATGTCGCTCTACCGGTAAGCCAATGGTCACAGAAATGTCGTCTGACCGGTAGAAGGGTTAAGAGCCCGTCTGACCTGGACGTCGCCTTTTACCGATTTGACCACGGAGCGGAAGCAAATACAGTCCTATATCTACTTGTTCCTCATCTGGTAAAATGTTTATTGAATCCCATAGTCTCTATTGTTAACAAGTGGACTAAACGGGATAAAACCTAGCAAACTATATTCAACAACAATACTAACAATCTTATTAGAGTTCGCAATATTGTGCAAAATTAACGATTTTATATATAACTGTTGAATAGTTGAATGAAGACTACGCTCACTATTACTGTGATGTCATCTCCTGCCACTTCAGTCCGGCTCGGGGTCAGAGCGTATAAATGGTCGGCATTTGAGTGAGGTCAGTAATGTTTTTATTAGTTGGTTTTTATTGCAACTTTTGCTCAGACCGATTACTCCTCGGCAGTGAGCAAAAAGCGATGATTTATAATACTTCATAAAATAAAATAAAAATGTATTAAAATATCCTTGCGTGAATTTTTTTAAAAAGAATAGACTTTCTTTCTGGTGATAATATCAGAGACATTTTTGGCAGCGAACAAAGGAAAAAGAGATTTATCGTCATGCTAACGAAAAAACTTTTCTTATCATAAAAGTTAAAGTGTGAAAGACATCTCAACTGGTTCACATCGAACACAGAAGAATAGATCTCTCCCCGTCTCTACCACCGTGACTATATGCAAAGAATGAAGTGATTTGCCTCGGGCAAAAAAAAATATCTTCTGTCAAAAGATTTTTATTATTAAAAGTGTGTCGCTAATGCAAAATGTTTGGAAAACTCTGATGTAGATATTTATTTAGTTTAGTTTCCTCCCACATAGTAGAGGCGCCCTGTGAGGATTGCTTACTAGTCATCGCTCTACGCATATTTGTTAAGCTTACCTTGCTTACGGTTGCCATATCTAAACATCCGGTCACGGTCATTAAAAAAAGAAGACGTTCCGGTCACGGTCATTAAAAAAAGACGTTCTTGGTCATGGTCATTCAAAAAAGAAGACGTTCTCGGTCATGGTCATTCAAAAAAGAAGACGTTCTTGGTCACGGTCATTCAAAAAAGAAGACGTTCTTGGTCACGGTTATTCAAATAAGAAGACGTTCTCGGACACCGTCATAAATAAAATAGCGACAGTGGCTAGATTATTGTTGAAAATTGCTGAAATGCCTTAAATGTAGGGCAAGAAAAACAAATGGTACAGTGTAAAAGAAACCATCAGAAAGAAATGGTATACTTTCAACATTTCATCTATGGCTCTAAACAAATTCATGCGCGTAGATGAAGAACATGAAAAAGCAGTGCAAGGCGGCACTGTTAAGTTAACAACACCACACAGGCGTCCCCCTCTCTCTCTCTCTCTCTCTCTCTCTCTCTCTCTCTCTCTCTCTCTCTCTCTCTCTCGTATACTTTCAACATTTCATTTATGGCTGTAATAACAATATGTAAAAAAGTAATTCGCATAGCTGAAGAACATGAAAAGGCAGTGCACGGCACTACATGCTAGCCCTAAAACTCTTAAGTTGACAGCACCATACAAGCGTCACTCTCTCTCTCTCTCTCTCTCTCTCTCTCTCTCTCTCCTGTGTAGTGAGACCGACACTCACTGGGAGCCCCACACTTCCGGCCTTGTATCAGTCAAATCTGATATTAGTAGGTGGTGTGCCTCCAGTGAGGTAATGGTTAGTGAGATAGTCTAGGTAGACTTTTACTTGTAGTGAGTTCGATTCTCACTGGGTGCTCCACACCTGTGATCTTGTACCAGTCAAAGCTTAGCTTAGTAAGTGGGACGCCTCCTGTGGGAGAATGGTTAGTGAGATAGACTAGCAGACTATTACTGCTATGTATTGAGTTCGATCGTCACGGCCAAATCGCGTTGAATACACCGGTATGATCACCGAAGTTCAGCAACGCCAAGCCTGGTCAGTACATTGATGGGTGACCGTCTGGAAATACCAGACACCTTAAGTAGCTGGGGACCATGTGCAGAGCCTCCCGTGGCGATCCCGTTGATCCTCCTAAGCAGGAAACCAATCTCTACACCACGCTCAATAACCCAAGCCAAAGCCCCCCTCTTCCTCTATCCTCTGACATGCCTAGCTGCGAGCGACAAGAAATAAATGAAACCCGTAGGATTGGCGATAAATCTAATTTACTATGCGCCAACAATATTGCGAATGCAAAATAAATGCTTTTCTCCTCGAAACTGGTGTCAGGTAAACAGGTTAGAAGCAAATACAAGCTATTCAATAATTTAATAAAGAAGTTTGCTTCATTAACTATTCACGAATGCTTGCAATGGACACTAGAGATTCATTTCTCCACAGCTCCGACATAATTTTTAAAAGGATTACATCGGTATAAAAAAAACAAACAGGGTGGGCAACAATCATCTCAGGTGGATCTGTGAGTGGGCCGCCCGATAATGGCAGAATTTGACACATGTTCATTTTTCAACGTGGGAGGCCGTATTCCCACCAGATACGGCACACGACTCACAGTTGCAAATTAATGGTGGGTCATCCAAAAAATAGCTCGGTTGTTACTGCCATTGCTGCAGAAATCAGGGAGTACTCCTGATCCTACCCCTCTCAATAAAGTGGGGAAGTGCAGTCTAGGGACAGCTCTCCGGTCACTAGGCTTCAGTCGATAATTAGTTTTCCAGACCTGAAAGTGAGAATTCTGGCTGGTTCCTCAAAAGGCTGTTGTGGTTGCTGTCAGTGTTAAATTTTATTGATGTAAGATACCTTAGTACCTGTGAACAGCAATTGACTCCACGCCTCCTTACCTACTATGTGTAGGCTGAGTGGTGAGATCAAAAGGGGAAAGGAGTAATAGAACTCAAGAACATGTTAAAACAAACAAATTAATAAGTGTTATTGGTGTGAGAAGACATCAAAGAAGGAATGTACAAATATCTGCTGTAACGCTTTCGTAGTTCATCGTTTGTTGCCGTGCATTTTACGATTTGTTTACAATATTTGGTTATGTCTTAGTTATTCTCATCAACGTTATAAGGATACGACGTTTAACGAAACAACGTTGAGTGAAGACCTATCGTAATTAATGGTCTGCAAGATTAACTTGTTAACCACTATAGGTATGCCTTGCTTAGTGCGGTTAATTCGTTCGAAAATTGTAAGTACTGTTCAAAACCGCACTGTTCAAAGTCTTATTATCATCTTATATTTAGTTACATTAATTTGTACAGCAATACCTTAACCGCACTACATCGAAATCTGCACTAATCAAAACCGCACTATTCAAGGTATTTCTGTATTTCCCAAAGAGGCGCCCACATCATTTACTAAGCTTAGTCTGGCATGAATCCACCTATGTGTAGCACTCAGTTAGGATCGATCTCACTGTTGTAGTAATAGTATCCTGGAATAGCTTGTTTACCATTGCTTCACGGTGAGTCGCCCTCATCTTTTTGTTCCTTTGTTCTTTTCCTGTCATTTTCCCCTCTCTTCGCGTTCTCTCTTTTTTCTTTCTCTTACGATTCCTTTTCTTTTTCTTTTTCATTCATTCTCTTCTATCTTCTTTCTTCTTTATCTCTTCTCTTCTCTCTGTCTGCTCCTTTCCTTCTTTCTTTTCTTCTTCTGTCTCCTTCTTTATCTATCCCCTTCTCTCTCTCCTCTATTTCTCTGTCTTCTTTTTCATGTTTAATTCTTTTTTCTTTTTCTTTCTTTCTTTTTCTTTCTTTCTTCTTTCTCTTATCTCTTCTTCCTCTCTCTTTGTGTCTTCTGTCTTTTCTTCTTTTTCCCCCGCTATTCCTTTCTCTCTTCTTTGATTTTCTTTCCACTTTTTCTTTCTCATTTCTCGCTTCTTTCTTCTTCTTTCTCCCCTCTCTCTCTCTCTCTCTCTCTCTCTCTCTCTCTCTCTCGCTCTCTCTCTCTCTCTCTCTCACCCAGTCTTCTCCCTTCCCTCTTCTCTGTTCCCTTCTTTAGTCTTTCTCTTTCTTTCTCTATTCTTTCTTTCTCTTTCATATTTATTTCGTCTTTCCCTCCTCTCTTCCTTTTTTCTTTCTTTCTCATCTCCCATCTTTCCCCTCTCCTCTTTCTTTTCCCCTTCCCATAAGTTAATGTAGATCACAACTTTCCAAACTGTGTGTCGCGACATTTCAGTATGTCACCGATAATCTCTAGGTGTGTCGCGAAATTAAGTATAATTTTGTATATCTTTCAAAAAATACTGAGTTGACATTATATATTAGATAAAGAAATTTAAAAAATAAAAAATAAATAATCCCAAGCAAATAACCATTACCCTACGGCGAAGCACACTTACCACCGTCACTATATGCAAAGAATGAAGTGATTTGCCTCGGGCAAACAAAAAGATATCTCCTGTCAAAAGATTTTATTATTAAAAGTGTGTCGCTAATGCAAAATGTTTGGAAAACTCTGATGTAGATATTTATTTAGTTTAGTTTCCTCCCACATAGTAGAGGCGCCCTGTGAGGATTGCTTACTAGTCATCGCTCTACGCATATTTGTTAAGCTTACCTTGCTTACGGTTGCCATATCTAAACATCCGGTCACGGTCATTAAAAAAAGAAGACGTTCCGGTCACGGTCATTAAAAAAAGACGTTCTTGGTC
>VCCN01005562.1:2933133-2945137 GCA_006491835.1 Architeuthis dux
GGAAAATTCCTTCATTTCTCCCGTCTTAGACCTTTTGGTCTCTCGTCAATTAACTTTACATTACCATTAAACAAGAAAAGGAAACAAATGGTCTAACTTCCTTTAGCAATTTCTGTGGGGAAAGGGAATGAGGGACTGACTATCGTCAAGGAAACTTACATATCGAGAAGCTGTCACCAGGACCATCACTAAGCAGAATTAAAATCTACTTTGGACCCTGCAGAGATTATTAGTGAGCTGTTGAAAGTCCTGCTTACGTCTATGTAAAGTGTGGCGCGGCTTCTGTTAAGGACCGTATCCCCAAGAAAATTGTCGCCTCTACAACCCAAGCACAATGATCGGTGAGCAGTTTTAAGGTCCTGCTTAGGACCAGGTAAAAGCGATCATTGCGTAGCTGTGGGTTCTACTTAGACCATTCACTGATGAGCAGTGTGTGATGCAGTTTATAGTCTTGTCAAGGACTCTACACAACTGCATCTTTGCAGATTGGGCGGCTGTTTTATAGCCATGCCCAGGATTCTGATGAATGTGTGTGACGCAGTTTCTGTATAGGATCAAATCCATAAAAGAAACATGACGCCTTTCTAAAGGCGTGCACAATGATCAATACCAAATGCAATGATCAAAGTGTAGTTTACGTCTTGCCCAGGACGATGATAAATGGGTGGCGCCACTTTAAAGCCGTTTACAATGATCAATGAGCAGTTTTAAGGTCTGCTTAGGACCATGTATATTTGATCATTGAGAAGTTTTGGGTCTCACACAGATGATCATTGAGCAGTTTAGTATTCTTGCTCAGGACTCTACACAGTTGATCTGTGCAGAGATGGTTGCAGTTTATAGTCTCGCCCAGGACTCTACACAGCTTATGTATTTAGTGGGGGGTTGCAGTTTATAGTTGTGCCCGGGACTCTACACAATTGTTCTGTGTAGTGCGGGGGTTGCAGTTTATAGTCGTGTCCAGGACTTGCACCAAATTAGTATGATCCATACATTCAGAGCTATAGTCCGCATCATTCAATACACCATAGTGATAAAAACGGAATCTGAATGTACCAGCATTAATGGCTGCTGATAGAAGTCCTATTGTAGCACTGGTAGAAGAGAAGGCCCAACAAGAAACACAGGCACCATGGCTTGATCTTCTTTATCTTTTGTCCTGTAGCAATTCAAGAGTTTTACTAACTCTGTGTGCGCCAAACCCCCATATTCTCTCACGACCCTTTTATGGTGTTGGTCAACAAGGAAATTATGACCTTCCCAAGTCATACGCCTAAAAAGCTCTTCTTTTTTATAGATTTTCCTAAAATCAGTCTTAAAGACTTTTCATTCATTGGGTCTGGACCAATCACCATGGCTGTACAAACAGTCAGTAAAACAGTAAATACCACACTCAAATATGTCCATGACCCTTTCTTTGGGACAGCTTTGGTCTTTCTTACTGCTTTTTCTCTTGATTTCATCTTAACAACATCAGGTATTTCTTCAGAATCTTCATTTTCAAGACTCAAGATTTTACTTTCTGTAAGTGCTTTCTTGGTTTCTTGAAAATCCTCCTCCATTGTAGCTTCATGGATCAAAGGATCACAATGTTTACCAGCATTGACCAGTCGTTCACAAGGCTTAGTATCTTCAGGGTAGACTATTTTCCAGTTTGGTGAGTGAGCGACTGACATACCAAAAGTGTCTTTACAATGGTCAACTTCTACTGGAACCAATTCAACTAAGTTAGGGTTCTGGAGAATGTTGAGATAGAGATTAGCATTTTTCTCTATTTGCTGCGGTAATTTATTATGAAAGTGGAACAAGTTGATTTAAGTGCCAAATGTCCTCAATATTCTTAGCATAACAATGAAGCCATCGGTTAATCTGAATTGGCGAGAGCAGCAGAATGGGACTTGGTATTTCTCCACTCTTTCCCATTAATCCCGCAATATACCAAACAGACCCATATGAAGGTCAGCATCCATGTGGGTGGCAAAGATGGTTTCTAGGCTGCGTAACATATTAGCAGCTTCCTCATCCATCACCTTGATGACTGACCAGCAGTACCTTTTTCACTATTAAGCAAATTACAACTGTCAGATTCAGTTTGCATGGCACTGGCAACTTCTGGCTTCCTGTGAGCCAGTACTTGGGGACTCTCTTCTGTAATCTCCCTAGGTTTCCACCGTTGCCCTAGGTACTCTGGTTTCCACGGTCGCCGTATGAACCCTGTGAGATGGTGCGAAGGTGAAAGGGACGGGACATGGTCCAGCCCCGTATTAGGGTTTTGAGCTGAGGAGGGAGTTGTTGCAATTTCTGGTTCTTCAGGAACCAGCATTTGGGGGCTTTCTTCAATAGTTTCAACGGGAGAAGGGGTGATCAAATTCATCTACCGGACACTGTGTCGATAATCAAAAGAGATCCCAAATCCAAAGAACATAGTTTAACTTTTGGAAGCGGTCAGGGCGAAAAGAAGAAGCAAAACTTTTCTTTTTTTTTTAAATTCGTCATTTAATAAATAATTATCGAAAATCTTATTAAAATCGAATAATATGCTGATTTTTGCCAGGTTTTTGAATTTCTCACGTATCGATTTGTGTCGAGGTGTGTATTCTGTTCTTTATTAAACGTTAATTTCAAACCGTTTTCAGATTTGGCAAGCACGTTGGAATGCCGCAACCAGAATGTAAAAGTCTTCACAAAGTCTTCCGTGCCTAAGAGATATCACGTCTTCAATAACCCGAGGTCAGGTGACATCTTTCTGCAGGCAAATGATCGCTGGCTGTCAAGCAGGCAAGAGATTTTCTAAAATTTCTTTACTCCATTTTCGTCCTCTCTGTATTTCTCAATCTCTTGCTGTTTCTTAGTCTATGTCTCTCTTTTGTCTTAATCTCTCTCTTTCTGTTTCTTAGTCTCTATCACTCTGTTTCTTAGTCGCTGTCTCTTTCTGTTTGCTTTAGTTAGAAATTGCAAAAGATCCTCAAGGTACTTGTTCAGCATGTGATGGCTTCATTGATGTGGTGGAACGTGTGTTTACCAGAGACTATCCCCAAAGCTAAGTAGAATATAAAGTAAGAACTTATACTAAGTTGAAACTTAAAAACTTATAGCTTACGTTCTGTAGTTTGCCTAAATTCCGGGATCAGAGCACGATCTAATTCAGTCAGCTTTATTGTCGGTTGCACTTTTAAGGGACGGCAGACATCTCAGGCCTGCTCGCCTATCTGACTGGGATAAGGAAAATCCAGCTGAAAAACTACGACCTAGAGAACTTACTGTCATTGCCCCACAATGGGTGAGGTCAGTAACTCACAAGCCGTACCCCACCTGTTTCTCCGTGGGACCCCGCCAACAATTGGCGGACCGGCAACATATTTTGAATCCATTCCTGAATCTTCGTCCGTGAAGTCAAGCAAAGACTATCGGGAAAAAGAACCAAAACATTGGATTCAAAGTAACAAAGATGTAGCGACTGAATCGACCCAAATATATTACGTCGTTTTCGTTACCTTTTGGTTTTCTCAATCAGAACGACAGGCTCTTTAACAGCCAGACTTCATTGTCTTTGAAATGTTATGCAACCCTGGCAAAGATTTTTGTTGTAAACTTACCATATATTCCAGGGCGCCTACCACTGCGCAATTGTTAGCAAGCTCTTCTCTTGTGTATCGGTTCACTAGTCCAGTGAGTTTGATCCTTGCTAGTTGTCCCTCAATTGCGGCCTTGTGCCAGACGAAGCTGAGTTTACAAAGTTTCTGGCATCTAACATAGCGCCATAGTTAGCAAGCTCGTCTCGCGGGCCACATTCGTTAGTGTCGTGAGTTCCATCCTCACTGGGTGCCCTATTATTGTGATCTTGTACTAGACTAAGCTAAGCTTAGATGATTTGTGGACGATAATCAATGGCGCGATGGGTAGAAAGCTTCCTCTTGCAGACCACATACGCTAGTTCAGCGAGTTCAATCTTCACTGATCACCACACTTTTGTAGTTTTGTGCCAGACTAGCCGAGCGCTTAATAAATGACCGTATGAGATATTCTGCGATATTTTCAGATCCAAATACACCAAGAACCATGGAAGTTCTGGATACGACAACCGTTACAGTAGTACGCGGGTAAGTAATACCCTGTTTAGTAAAGTATTTTCTTTGATTCGTTAAACCCGCAAAATAATCCTGCAAAATAATCCCGCCGCAATCTATACTAATATTTGAGCACTCTGTTTATTTGTGTGTTTGTTTCTCTCCGCAAAAACTACTAGGATTATCGACTTAATATTGCATGAAGAATCAATAAAAATCGACTTCCCACATGGGCTAACTTTGGAGGTCATTCTCGAGACAATCTTCGGTTATAAACATCAGATAAAATTATTTTTTAGATCAGCTGTTTCGGTTATCATTCCTCCCGCAAATGGAGAAAAAAAACATTCCTTACAATAAACTGATTTATTAAACAAGTTTTGGTGTTTTTGGTCGGAAATCGCTTTTTGACAATGAAACACTGATATACCGTGGAGGTTTGGTTTTCCCCCTCTACCACACAACTTTCATCTATGACAACAACTCTACCTGATTCATAGTGAAGGGAGGCTTCCTCTGACCCTCCTCTTTTTTCGTTGACAAAAGATCAACGTAATTCATTTCATAGTGAAAGGGCCTGAAAACTACAGGCGTCCTATTCGAATGTTTACCACCCTTCATATAAACCTGAAACGAGGTCAGTTTTTTCACGTTGAAAGTATTTGTTTTAGTAAGATCTTTATCAGATGATTTGTTGTAAACCATAGCTTCTCAAAGTAGGGGTCAGGACCCTCTGTGCTTGGCGTAAAGCTTATTGTGGTTGTGGCTTATTATTTAATACATCAATGCTATTCATTGATGTTATGAATACAAATTTCGTTTCTGTTACGTTTTGCCTATTATTTTCTATAGTATTTTTCTTGATAAACATTACACACCATTAGACTTATTATAGCTTATAAATATGTTGCAATTTTGGGGGTGGGGGTGACTATTGCTTTTATAACGCTGAGTCGCCAATGAAATTAGTTTGGGAAGCCCTGTTGTAAACCATTTCTATTGTTGACTACTATTTACCTTCATCTTATTTTTTTGGTTCATTTTTACGTTATGTTATTCCTTTTACCAGTAAAATCTAATAACGTATTACAAATTTGTTTTCCGATGATTCTTTGGTGCGTTCTATTAATAACACCTACGTTATCTTTTGTTTAAGTGAAAGTCGTTAACAACAATTCTTACCTTCGTGGGGGAGGGCGTCGATGTCACTATAATGCTGAGCTGGATACTTACTTTCCGTCCGTCCGTCGTAGGAAAGTTCGAAATCATTTTTCTAAAACACGAAAATTTACATCAATATTGTAAATGTTATACACTTTCCGGGTGTTGATGGTGACACGAATGTTATACGTGTTTAGTCACACCTTAGCCCAGGCCATCATTCTACGACATTGACTGAACAGCGTAGATTTTTCAATTTGCTGTGTTCTCTACAAATATATATATATTACAGAACATATTTTACATGATTGTCAACATTGAGATTATTCTTCCACGGACAACGCCGGGTTGCCCTGCTAGTGATTTCTATAAATACTTGTTTAATCAATGTTTCAGTACTTTTTAAACACTTGTGTTATGATATACTGCCACGAAGAGGTTATTCCGGGGTCAAACACCGGTGCGGAAATGTAAGTGACCTGGTCACCTTAGGAAATAGGTATATGCGTGGGTGTCCAATAAACAGGATGTGGTAAGTGGAAATGACACCTACGTGGGAGTTCGAGAAACATATAAAGCAGAGCCGGACAGAAAACTCGAGACCCCAAAGCAGAGGACAGAGCCCCAACCAGGAGGCAGACCGCCTAGGGCTGGGAAGGCATAAGACCAAGTTCCCCTGTTGGGAACGGTCTCTCGGCACCCATCATCTCTCTCCCACTCTTCACTCTCCGGCCGACAAAGATGTATGTTGTGTAATAAATATATGTCCAGATATTTTTACAAGCAAGTCTTCTAGTCTCCTTTCTATCCAAGTCCAGAACATTCGCCCCACTATACAACACTTGTAGCCCCATGCCGTTCTTTACCAAAGGGTCCATAGTCGTCATGACTATGGACCCTTTGGTAAAAAACGGCATGGAGCTACAAGTGTTTAAAAAGTACTGAAAAATTGATTAAACAATTAACAAATTTGCTCAAATTTGGTTGACGGGGTCTAGGGTTGATGTTTGGTGTCAGGATTTAAGCAGGACACATTGAATTTATTTACATAATTGAAATTGTAAATGGTTCTTTTTTAAGTTTTTGTCTCCACCTAAATTCTAAGTAGTTTTAAGTGTTTGTTCATTCCTGCGGACTCCTTGTGGGACATAGGGCCGCTACCATGTTGCTGTAGTTTCAACTGCAAGTAGGTTCTTTACGAGGTAGAGTTGCTAGCACCACACCAAGCCCTTCTCTTATAACCGGGCTCGGGACCAGATATGGTGACTGCCAAGCTGTAGGGTTTTTTTTCTTCTGTCAAAGGGCTTACAGCGCTGAAATGTTCAAATTGCCCTGCTATTTACCCATAGGGTGGGGGAGAAGTTGATCCATGCCTTTACCAAGGGTATTAATGCGAAGTGAACGTAAACAGCCTCGGCCTAAACTCGAACGTGGTCTGCCAATTCCGTTTTCCATTCCTGTAACTGTTACGCCACCATGCACCTCCCAAACACTCTAAGTAGGAGTCTAACATTTGTCTGTATGTCCTATCTATCTCTCTCTCTCCATAGATAACCGCCACGTGCCTTTGGTCACGTACGCAGCTAGCTGCATTGGGTTTTGGCAATTTACGCTGATTTTTACACAAGGAATGAGTCCGAATATTTGACGTAAGTCTGATACATTCTGTAGGTTAGGTGTTAACGCGTGTCGCTCCCTACTGTCCGTCATCAAAGGGTCCGAAGCCGACGTGCTAACAAAGGAGAGAATTTGCTACAGCATGTGGTGAGAGTGGGGATCTAATCTATAGAGAGTAGCCGTGTCGTATTTCTTATGGTACGCCAGCACGCCAGCCTAACATCACGCCAGTCTAGCACGATGAAGTGAGTATTAACGTCCGTCAACACGCTACAAAGATATTCAAATGACATATCTGTTAGGTTAAAGGCAACTATTCAATGTAATGTTAAAATAAACTAATTTTAACCCTCTTAAAGATTTTATTTTTACTGGTAAAATTGAAGTCTCTCGCTAATTGATCAGACGAGCAAGAAACAAGCGAACGAGAGCAATGCTTCCTTTAGGAATGGTAACTGGTATATCTCCAGAGTAATAAGGGCATCAGTCGTTTTCCAGTTGAACACTGCTTTCTTTAGTAGCTGTGGTTGGCATATATTCAGAGTAATACGGACATCAGTCGTTTTCGAATAAAGCACTGCTTCCTTTAAGAGCGGTAGTTGGCTTATCTCCAGAATAATAAGGACCTCAGTCGTTTTCAGTAGACCATTGCTTTCTTTAAAGGCTGTAGTTGGCATATCTCCGGAGTAATAAGTACATCAGATAGAGCACTGCTTTGGATAAGACAATATAATTGTCAATGAGACAGTAAAAAATGAGCTGGTGGGTTCCCTAAAGCATGAGTATGAAATTGTGTTAATATTTAGCAAGATTGTGTTCTTCATTCCGCTTATTTTTAAGATGTTAATCAGACCAGTTCTATATTCCTTCTACTGTGTGAGGGAACTTGCGGTGTGGAGCAATAGTTATAAGCATGGAAAACAGAATTGGTGAACTGAGTTAGAAATCTTGCCAGGGCTATTTTCACTTTGAAAAAGGTATGAATCGACTTCTTCTTGTGCTCTGTCCTATCTCCAGATATACTTGATGAAATACAGGGTGTCCCTAAAGTCTGGACACATAGGCAAAATGCATATTTTCAATAAAAGTGATTTGGGGGGGCTAGCGTAAAACTTAGCCGTGACAGTTTCTTTCGTTTCGTCAGATACACTTGGTCGTCCAGAACGGGGTTTGTCCATGACATTGTCTGTTTCTTTAAACTTTCTAACCACCTTTCCCACGGTGGAAAAGCCAATTGGGGTCCTTCTGGGATGAAGTGCATTAAAATCATCTGCTATCTTTCGATATGACCATCATTCACGTCCACTGAGAAGTACCAGTTCAATCCGTCCTTCTTTTGACAAACTTATATTTAATCGGTGGGGCAAAAGAAATATAGTTAGTTATAAATAGTGATATTTCCTATGTGTCCAGACTTTAGGGACACCCTGTATATCTCTTCGCTGGCATGCCATGATTGTTGATAGAGAAAGTGTGAGTCAGTGAACACTTGGACAAATCACTCTCATATTGCTACTCTATCTGCCTAGGCAGTAGCTGCAAAACTCTGATGCACCTCTACAAATTAAATGACACAGCGTACTGTTTCCTCCGGAATAAGGTCGGAATAACAGACAAGGACTCACACTGAAAAGTGCGTAAAGTAAAGTGAGCGGCACATGAGTTTGTCAAAAGACAGCATAAGTAAATTGTGTAGAATTTAATGTTATATGGGAGTCAGTGCTCAACAGAGCTAAAGGAAACTGGATAATTTTCGTATCTACAAAAGAAACTAACATACGTGGTGGATTATTTTCTGGAAGTTTTTTCAGTCTGACCTGAGATTTAGCATTAGGCTTTGACGATCAGATCTGTCAATTGTTCTTATTGAGGACGTAACAAAGATTCTGTGCGTTACTAAGGATTAAAGGATTCAAAAAAGCATTTGAAAAAACCGAACATATCGGTCGAAACGTTCTGTTTGAACGCAACTAAATCCAAACAATTGGTAAGATCGTGAAAGTGAATTTCGCACTAAATCTCCGGTCAGCCTGGAAAAAATGAATCTAAAAATATCCTTCATATATGTTAACTTTTTGTCTAGATACAGAAGGACGAAGTGGCCATTATCCTGTTTTGAGTTCTCTTAAGATAGTGATGGCGAACCTTTTTAGCACGGTGTGTTGAAATCTTAAATCTTTGAATAATCCTGTTAACGGAGTATCATTTACATGTACACATTTTAGTTTTGGGTAAATGCTTATAGATAAACGACCTATTTTTCTAATATATATACAACTAGGAGTTTAATAAAAAATATAACTTGAAATTTCAAAGTATATTTATAAAACTAGGATAATAAAATGGAATTTAAAAAGGTTTTTTTCAAAGTCCACCTAAAAAGCTGCAGTGTATCACTAGTGTCATGGGTTGACCATCACTGTCTTAAGCACTAGTTCCCATAGAACATTAATGTGATACTACTTAGTTCTTTTAAGATTATGAGTAGGCGATATATCAAGCTGTACCATTTATTAGACAGGACAAATTGCTTGATCTTATGGCTCAACTCACGAGAGGTGGTGATTTCTTCTCGTTATAACAAGGGAGACAAATCTAGCCCTCTTCTTCCCCTATAATGATAAGTTTCGTTCGCTCGCTTTCCTTATTTCGCTAGTTACCCACCATGACGGATATCCAGTGGCCGACACCCATGGCACGTGGCCAAATGTTCTTTTCCACTTGGCGGGAATTTGGCTCATCATTTCTTACCGGAGATACGACTATTTGCCACCGCCGGAGGCTGTGTCGTTGCTATGCCAACGAGCTAGAGTGAGAGATGTGGTGGAAGAATTGAAGAAGAATACAGGTATTACCTAAGAATAATGCCGTATTTGGCGGCATATAAGGCTCCCTTTTTGCCCTAAAAATACCTCAAAAGAGCGGTGGTTGGCTCATCTCCAGAATAATAAGGACCTCGGTCGTTTATTAGAGTAGACCACTGCTTTCTTGAAAGACTGTAGTTGGCATATCTCCGGAGTAATACATACATCAGTCTTTTTTTAACAGAGCACTGCTATCTTTAGGATCCGTGGTTGGCATATCTCTGGATTAATAAGGAAATCAGTTGTTTTCGAGTAGAGCACTGCTTTGTTTAAGAAGCGGTGGTTGAATTGTGTATAGAATCTCTTGTCAAGACAAGAGAATTAGCAACATTCGTTATCCAGCCCCACATTGGCCAGAACTTGGGGAGGTATTAAAAACTGACTGATAAATGAGAGGAATTCAAGGACATGCGCTATTTCTTCTTAACTCTTTATATACTAACGGTGCTTTGAAGTCCCACATGTTGTGGCGATTAATTTGGGGCAGTACTTGTGAGTCAATGTTATTGTTTACCTAAATGATTCTTTATCATTCAATGTTAGTTGTCTCAGTGCGGCATTAAAATATAAATAAGAAAAGTTTAATAACAAAACATTTTTAAATTTAAAAAATCAGGACTAAAATGGTTAATGTTCTCTGCTGGAATAAAGGGGGTCATATATGATACTTCCTTTTATCAGTCACTGGTTGGATTGCTCTATTCTCTTTCTCCCTCCTCGCTTTCATCTTTACTGCCTCACTTTTTTCCTCGCCCTGTCTTTCTTTTTATTATTTTTTTCATCCCCCCCCCCTCATCCTTTACCAGCCTCTCGTCGGGCAGGTCAGGAATTCTACCTTGCTACTGGTACCCTGTAACCCAGTACCAGTTGCCGGATGATACTTGGAGAGGGAAAGGATAATGCCAAGTAACTTCCCTTTCCCACAGAAATGTCATGAGGGAGAATTTGACGGACTTTGATGGAACAATACAGAATGGCATCTCGATGACGTCCGATCACGGGTCTAACCGAACCATAACCCCTCTCTCCCTCTCCCCCCTCTCTCTCTCACTTCATTTACTAATTTACACACATCGTATTAGGTTGATATAAGAATTAACGGCGCCATCTTTTACATAATATTAGGAAAATCTTGAAATTTACTCAGCGCTTTATTGCTTTTGCAATCAGTCAACTGTAGTACGTCGCTTACAAGCCTTAGGGAAAATTCAGAAACTAGGAAAATGGATTCAACATGAACTTACGGAAAGGAATATTGGTCAGCGTTTAAACATTTGTATTTCTCTTCTTGATCGGCACAGAAAAGGTCGTTTTGGGACAAGATAGCCATTTGCGATGAAAGGTGGATTTATTACGATAATCTAAAACGAGGGAAATCGTGGCTACTTCCAGGACAGCCTCCAACATCTCAACCTGAACGGAATTTTACTGTAGAAAAAGTTCTGTGTGTGGTAGGATTAAAAGGGAATTATTTATTACGAATTGCTGAAAGCTGGACAAACTGTTACTACGCAACGGTACAGTGAGTAATTGGTTCGTTTGAATGACTCATTGGAAAGACCTTTTCTGGGAAAGTTCGTTGATGATTGAATAATGATGTTATGAATTCTGGAAACTTTTGAATCAACCTAATATGATGGAATATACAATTTAGCTGAAAGATGGCATCAGGTTATTGAAAGTCAGAAAACTTACTTTGACTGAATAATGATGCTATGAATTTAATGAATAAAATATGTTGTCAAAAATAAAGCTTGAAACCTTTCCATCAATCTCATGCATTTCCAGCTGTTTTGTCTTATTTGAAAGTGCTGGGTATAAAATACCTGATAATACTTCTCTTATTTTTAACATCATATTATTGCAGGCTCTCTTCATGGCTGTAGGTCCTGGATTTCGAGATAATTTACTCATAGAACCCTTTGAGAACATCGAGCTTTATAACATGATGTCTGGTGAGTTATAACTTTTTGTATTAATCACTGTTGGAATTGGAGATCATTGAGATATGAGAGACAATATACAATCTCTCTGTTTCAGATTTTACTAAGAAGCTACTATATATGTATAATCTAAAAGCATTGCTAATGATTTTACTATGACAATACATTGAAAATAATTTTAGTATAGAAATACATTGTAAATTAATTTACTATAAAATGCATTGACAACCAGGAAGAAGGGGTTTGTCAGTGGTTATGAATTGAGACAAGCGCTGCTGGGAAAATAAAACTATCATATAATATTGAAAATAATTTTCAACGGCGACTAATAACACTGTGTTTCATGCTTGAT
>VCCN01005562.1:2957924-2971687 GCA_006491835.1 Architeuthis dux
AAGAGAGAATGAAAGAAGGTGTGCGCTGCCTCTATAATGGCTGAACGCTATTTTCGCTTTTTCGCTTTTTGCCTTTTTCTTAAAAGCGAACAAGTGGCGTAAAATAAACTTTCGAAAAGCGGTGGATACCTGTATAATTTTTGGATTTTTTAATTTTAAAATTAAATAATCTACTTAAATTCTGCATCTTGTTTCCCAAAGATACTTACGGATTAAAAGATTATCAAGTGATACTATTTAGTTCGATTAGTCGCCTTGTCGTGGGGTAATGGTTAACGAGCTAGTCTAGTTGGCCATTACTAATGTGTAGCGAGTTCTATCCACTAGTAGCCCTGTGCCTGTTTAAGCTAAGCTTGTTAAATATCTATAACAGCAGATTTTCGCTCGAGTGTTAAGGAGCAGAAAGAAAGCTCTCTAGACCTAGGGTCAACCCTTTTTGACGTGTTAGGAAGGTTTCGTCAGCTCAAAGTCTACTACACTCTGACTTTAAAGTGATGTGATCACTTCACTTGCCGGCATAATAGCTTGCAAATAAAGTCAGTTAGATATATATTCCTAGACAGTCTGTCAAACACATTAGCTTTGGGAAATGTTTCACTTGCTGCTACTTTACCTGAAAGCATTTCAAGTCTCTAAAGATGGTTCTATTGACTCACTTTAGTGGCTTGTCAGAATGTGCTGGTGCTGATCTATTCCGATCAATTTCTTCGTCTGCATTGCCCTTTTCCGCACAACGTTTTGACCGCTGTACTCCCAGGATTTCCTCTAGTGTCTGCTATAACTTAGAATGTCAAACCTTGGTTTGAAGGCGAACTCTTGGAGTTTTCCTCCACGCACTAAATTCATGAACTAAGCAAATTTCACCAGCACTTTTTTCTTCATGTTCAAAAGAAACATGGCTTTTTTTTGTTGTTTGTGTATGTGTGTGTGTGTGTGTGTGGTTTTTGTGTATCTTTTGGTTTTGCTTTTTTAATTTGTGTGTGTGTGTGTGTGTGTGTGTGTGTGTGTGTTTAGACCTCATATTCGTCTTATTTATCATCAGTGGCTCTCATATGCTACATGCATCTATGAAGATATTTTAGGCTAAACAGCTTTTTTCTCTGTTCAAGGTTCGAGCTCTTTAATAATTAGACATTCACGAAGAAGAGCAGACATTAGAAAATCAATATTTGAAATCCTGGTTATAACCCTTAAATATTGCATAGGGCAAACTCTACAGTTTCACCCCCCCCCCCAAGAAGACCCAAACAGATTATTTACTAAGCCCAACTTAGTCTGGCACACGGCCACAAATATGGATGTACCCGGCTACGATCGTGCTCACTTGAATAGTAACGAACTTACCAGCGGTATTCAAACTGTGTTCCGCGGAACCCCGGGGTTCTGCGGAACAAAGTGACATTTTCACAATATATTTAATAATTCTTCATTACATAAACTATTCCTTCACGGCTTTTACATGTCTTTATTTTATTTCTTTAATTCGAACGGTACTTTCTATACAAGAAAAAACTAACAATATTTTGCCTTTTCAAATTTCGCTGTTCAGTTAGTAGTCGTTCGTATGTCTATTTTTCCTCAGTAAACTTTATTCTTACTTTTCCATTCGAGTGTGTAGTTTCTGTTTGGGTTTATACACATTCGGATGTTTCCATGTAGAAGGGAAAGTTGTTTTTGAAGGGGTTCCCTAGAAAATGTAATTATTGAAAAGGGTTCCCCGAATAATTAAAGTGTGAAGACCACTGCTCTACATTAGCGAATGGGTCTGCAAGATGAATTCTCTTTCCATCCCACCTAGACTAGACGCTTCTAGATATTTATTAAGATTAGTTTTGTCTGTCAAAAGGCAATAAGTGTCCGGCTCCTAATGAGAATCGAATTCACTAAAGTGCGATTGACCTGCGGGGCACCCATACAGTTAATCACTAAGCTTAATTTAGTCTGGCACAGGGCTATATTGATGGGGCACGTTGTGAGAATCGAATTCGCTACACTAGCGAAT
The DNA here is from genome assembly GCA_006491835.1 of Architeuthis dux. Taxonomy (NCBI): domain Eukaryota; kingdom Metazoa; phylum Mollusca; class Cephalopoda; order Oegopsida; family Architeuthidae; genus Architeuthis; species Architeuthis dux. The sequence goes on from VCCN01005562.1 coordinate 2,959,927, forward strand.
TGGTCTAAACATCTCCCTATTGTAGGAGCCCACCCCCAAAAGATAATTATGAAACGCAGATGTCTGTGTTGTTATGCGTCAATGTGATTTAGAGGAACATTGCATGTTATAAAAATGTCATGTCTGGTCTACCTTATCGTTTTCATCTATATTCATATACTTGCATCGTGACTTTTATATACACATATAAGCTTCACTCGATGTCATAAAATAGAAATTACTGGGATTAACAAAATAACCACAGGTTCGGCTGAGCGTGAAGGTACGTCATATAAAATTATCCAATCAGAATTGTGCATTCTGAAAAAAAAACGGTTGGGTAGAATATCTGCCACGAATTTAACATGTTTGCTTGTAAATGTATTTCGCTTTTTAAGACATGGTAATTAATAAATACAAGCATCATTTTTACAGGGGTTACTTTGCTGCTTCCACATGCCAAATAATTCAGCCAAAAGATACATCAGAAAAAGTATGTGCTTAAACATTTTATATTAGAACATCGTAAGAAAGCAGATACGCACGAAGACCAAAGAAATAGAATAGTTTTAAAATCACGAAATCTTACCTACATTTATAATTCAACAATCTTAATTCCATTTTATTGTTGAAAACATACGGAGTGGTTGGAATCGAAATGAAATCTTGGCTCATTTTCAGACGAAGAATTGCATTTGCATACATTTCTTTTTAATTAATCTTTTCACTGGGAAAAATGTACAACACATGTAAAATCAGATGAATTAATCCAATTTGTTTCTACTAATGGAGTAATCTAAGTCCACCTCACTTACCGGCCGCCTCAATATCGATATTTACTAAGTTTAGCTTAGGCCACAAGTGTTGGGCACTCAGTGAGTCTCGAACTCGCTTCGAGACTAACTAGCTAACCACTGATCCACGGTGTAGTCGCTTCGGTATCACTCTGAGCTTACATGAAAGTTTAGCTACTCGTATGCATAAATCCACAATCATTCCAATGTTGTGATATAGTGCCACTGGGGGTCATTCCCGGGCTAACAACTGGGCGGAAGTGGAAGTGACCACGGTGACCTCAGGAAAAATGCATATGCGTGGGTGTGCGAAAACCGGAAATAACACATCAGCGTGGGCGTTCGAAACCCTATAAAAGGAAGATATATACAGGACACCCGAGCAGAGACAACCAAAGAGGAAGACACAAGGCCAGTTCCCCTGTTGTGAACACGCTGTCGGCTCTCGTTACCTCTCTCCCACTCTTCACTCTCCGCCACGACACAATGTATTCTTATGAAATAAAAGCATGTCCTTATATTTTTATAAACAAGTTTCAAGTCTTCCTTTTTCTCCAAGTTCAGGATTTTTCCTCCCGCGGACGAAGAGGCTATACAACACCAAGTCGAAGCCATTATACTACAAGTAACCATTTGAATATTCTAGGTGTGGCAAGTTAAAACATGTCATCCTTTACACATTGATAGTGTTCCTTTGTTGTCAGTCTTGCAGCGGTGTGGGACTCCAGAGTCATAATTGACAGGGATATAAAAGCAAATAGACCTGACATCGTTATCAAGGACAGAAATAGCAATACCATCTGAGAGAAACACCTCTGTGAAAGTTACGGATAAACTGTCCAAATACAAAGACCTGGAGATCGAGATCAACAGGATGCAGGGTATGAAAATCAACAAAACACCAGTGGTCATCGGAGCTCTAGGACTCGTGAAGAAGGGAACGGAAAAGTTCATCAACCGTATCCCAATTGACATCAACATCAATCGCCCTACTCGGAACAGCCCACATACTACGCACAGCACTGTCGACAAAATGAAAACTCTCCTATAGCGCCCCAGGACCATAATTTGGATCCGGCTATACAGGATGCAAAATGAAGCATTAAAGAAAGAAAAAAAACTACTACTACTACTACTACAACAATAATAATAGGTCTGGTTAATCACTCAATAAAAATCGTCACGTGACCCACATCTTTTGGCAGCATGCTGTGTTAGTGGTGATCAATTAAAAAAATTGTAAAAAAGATGATCAATGAATAAGTTACTTCTATTGCCCTTTTGGGGGTCAAATATTACTAAAAAGACCTGGGGGGGCTATTTTTCAGAAAACAAAAATAAAATGTTCTAAACATAATAAGGAGTAAACGTTTACATTTTCAGCCATCTAGCTCGATTGATGTGGCATGTATGCGCGATACATACGTACATAGCCAGACAGACAGACTAACTTGAAAACTGAAGAAACCTATGTTGACAGTTTTTGTGACAGTTTTAGTTGCCGGTTTGTGAGATCGATACTGTAACCATTGTACCAAATGAACTACCACAAGTGTTCTGGTGGAGGAGAAGCATTGTATAGCCTACATGTACAGACTTGGCAAGGAATAGATTGTGGTTCTATATTAAATCCGTTTTGTCGAGCTTTTTTTGCTCCTTGCAGTCAAAACTTTCCGCTTCGCTCGAGCGAAAACCTAGTTATATGATAGTCCAAAATAAATTTCCGGTTTCCGACTGATTAAAAAAATCGACCAAAACCCAAAATAATTTATTCATGGTCGGCTCTTCTGTATCTGCCACCAGCCTAATCTCCGCTTCTTCGCTTCACGTCATTCCGGCTTACGAAAGTTTTTTATAGAAACGTTCTCCTTTCGGATTGCGGGGGAAACCAGTATTGAGATCTTTTTTTAGGCAGACCCCCCCCCACACACACACACGCACACAGACACACACTTGGAAGATCACCCTAACACAATCTTCCTACCTCCTATTCTACTCATTTAACCTTGTGCCATACTAAGCTAATCTGACTACCGTATTTTTCGGCATATTTGACGCGCTTTTATTTTTCGCAATCTGACCCTCAAAATCACACTTTACGGTGAAGGTCAGGCTTGGGGTCAAACCTTGGATCTACGAATTACCTTAGTCTAACTATTCAGACAACTTTAGAATAAATATATATATGATATATTACGAAAAAACCTAACAGGGTGCGTCCTATATGCCGCAAAATTTGAAGAGAGATGGATAATACATTGGTGTGACATGACGCAATTCTCTTCTGTCGCTTAAGTGATGCAACATATCGTGTGTATGTGTTTGCGCATGCGTGTGCGAATATGAACATTCAAAGTTTTGACTCGTGTATACAGATTCAATATCAGCAAAGACGGTCGAATGAAGATGTAACTTGGCAGGTATTTCCCTCCGCCCCCCGCCTGATTTTGCATCACTTAAGCGACAAAAGAGAATTGCGTCCTGCCACACCAATGTATTATTCATCTCTCTTCACTGCGCCGTCTTTCCTCTCTCCATTTTCCTCGACTCTCCTGCCGGCAATGGACCGATTCCGTCAGATTAAATTCTCAGTGAGATCGGTACTGGCATTTTTAGAAGTGAACTTTTTAATATTCCGTGTGCTGAGTGTGGGTTTTGCTTCCAGGTTTCTAAGATCTGGAAAGAAAAGAGAAATCACCAATCCCGCTCTTGAGGTTTATATCTTCGTCTGGAACCAGGCCACCTCTGAGGATCGAGCTAGCAACATTCCTGGGCAAAAAAGAAACGAGCCAAGCAGTTTCCATCATATAAAATATCTTAACACCATAGAGAATATATGGGCGCATATTACGGCCAAACTGGATGGGAAAAGATTTGGGATCACTGACCAGCTGTGTGAAGCAGTCAGAGATGAATGGAACAACATTGTCGCAGCGCAAACAATAAACAACTATCAGACAGCTTGACCAAACGGTTCAGCTTTCTGAAGAAAAACAAGGGAAAGGCTATCCAATACTAAAACGTACCCTGCGCAAATGCACTGCATGAACTGTTGTACAATATTGTCGAATATTTCATCTATAATTGTTAGAATGAAAGAGTAATTGCAAAAGATTTGATAAACATGGCCCGTCTGCTAGACTAGCTCGATAACCTATAACCCCACGGCAAGGGTCTCTTGCTCTTAATATTAGAATATCATTGATTTTTTTATTAGTTTGGTCTAATTTTGTCAAACTCCAAGACAAAGTTTACTTTCCTATGTAACAAGAACAAGAACAATCCTCACCAAAAATAAGGGAGTAAACTGACATAAGATCAGCATTTCACTGCCGAGATTTGAATTTCGCGATCAGGTGATTTCTATCCTGGTGTGTTACCACCTACGCTAAACTGACAAGTCTTACATACCTCCAAAATGTATAGTAGAATTACGCAAGGAAGTAGGAGCAGAGTTTGACTCTGGAACAGCCAGGCTTGTCCTCGTCTTTGTTTTTGTTTTTTAATTACAACGTTTCGGCCGGTGTACCTGGCTTTCCACGGGTGTCTATTGCATTTTTGAATATCGAACCTTGCCCCGAGGTGGGGGGGCATGAACTTCCTCTCTCATACACATCACATCCGGTGTTTGCGCTTGTGGGCTTTTGAATATATTACACTACCTCAATTCTAATAGAAAAATATAAATAACTTATTTCACCTTATAGTTCTCTCAAAATATGGTTAAACTTCAAACAAATAGCTTACTAAGGTTCTCCACTGAAATATTACTGATTATCTGCTGCATAAGTTTACTGTGATCAAGTTGGTGGAAAGAGGCCAACGGCCGCCATATTTAAAGATGGCCGCCAAAGTTTTTGTAACTTCATCTTCCATAATTTCAAACTAAATAGCATAAAACCAACTTTTATCATTTTTTAAACATATTTTTAATTTGTCATGCTTCACTTTTTGCAATTTCTACACTTTATGAAATTTTGAGGTGAAAGATATACCCTCTCGAGGACATTTTTCAGGATATTTTGCCAGTTTATTTGTCCTTTTGGCAATATTAGCTGCTATTTATCTAGTGCACCCTATAGTCTCCACAGAATGCTAATTGAAGTCATAAAGTGAAAATTCTTTTTTTCAGCTTATTTTTTAATATTTACATTAACACGTCTAATGCGTGACCCATATTCCTTAAAGTACACATACCTCAGGTATTAGTTGTCTGATTTAGAATCTGTGTGTCCTTACCCATGTTTTGGGGGGTCAATCTATCAAATGAACATGTCTGTTAACCTCTTTTTTCCATTATTTCCCATTAAACCCGGGGTACTCCAAACCCTAAGTCATTGTACTTAAAAGATCGGTTCTTGTGAACCTTTGGAATGAGTTTTGCTGTACACTGTACACTAAAAGAGATTTAATTTCATTCCTTAGTAGCACTCTAAAAAATGACTAATGATTTCTATCAATATGAGTAAATGTTCCTAAGTCTGCATGTGTTGCCAAGTGCTAATCAATTGCAAGTTCATCGTCCTCAAGATCTAGTTCTGTTGAGTTTATGCAATGGATGCCTTTGCAGTCATCACATAAATATGAACAGCCAATGCCATGTTTCCTGCAACTGCATTTTGCTGTAGTTGTTGTACAGTTACACCTAATCATTGCTAACAAGCTTCCAGGACCTGCTGTAAGCTTCCATCCCCACTCCTCGGTTTCTAGCTGGTTTCTGCCTTTCCTTTCTTAAACTTGGCTGCTAAATCTTGTGGCTGCTTTTGTTGGTGGCCATGGTTTGGCTACAACGTATTTTGAGCGTTTGGCTACCTTTACCCTTTCATTGTCTCTATGATATCCCAAACCCTCCTCTTTTTGGCATTTGCCTTTGGTTCCGGTTTGAAATAGATGTTCTTACTATCAGTTCCAGCATGGTAACATAGTAGGTCTAACACATCCGTATCATCTATCAACACTGTCTCTTTTATCTGTACTGACTGAATGACTGTCTTTACAATCAAACCATCTGCATAACCATTTGCGTGGACAACCGTACACCTTGCTGCTTCCAAAGTGTTCCCAAGCAAGTTAATGAACATCTATTGTTCTCTTTGTTTGCAAGGAATCCCTCCTTTTTTAATTTTATCACCATTTTAGGGGTTAACGAAACATTGACACCAACAGCACTACCTGATTGTCTGTGGTGAGTAACATCTTTAATGGCGGCACCACTTTCATATCCATCAAACACAATGCATGCTTGTTTATATCTGGTTAACACATATTTGCAATAGTGAAGTCAGATCTGTTCAAATGTGCTTCCTCTTTGCCAGTGTATCCGTTGTAATAGGGCTCAACCATCTAAAACATACTATACATCTGTAAATTGTGGATTTGATGGCTGAACATGTGAAGTCATTTCCCACATTGCATCTGCTAACGCCGGTTTGTTTGCCTCTCGTGGTAGCCCTGGATAAGTAAAAAAAGTGCTGGTGGATGGCCGCACAGTTCATATTCAGAATATTTTGCCTGTTCTTGTGGTGATGTTGATTCATTGATGGCTACGACGCAAAGTCTTTGGAATAAAAGTTGTGGATCAGTCTGGATTGTTTCATCTTGACTGAGAGAGGTTTTCGACCCAAATGTATTAGCTTGCTTGTTCCTTCGAGAATTGAATTCATGAACATTTTGCCCGACCATTGAAGAAATGATAGTCTCTCCTATGATTTTTTTTCCTGATCGACATTCACCTTTTTGTCACCAGTTACACCACTTGAAATGCTGTGAAGTGATGGATCTTCAGTGAAAGGATCATACATTTGAATAAATGCAAGAATTTTCAAAGTGTCCTTTGAATCCCGCTCTAATCGTGCTGAAGTGGCCTCCCGGTGCTGGTCACCTGTGTTGTATCGAATGCCTGTCCGTTCTTACATTGCAAATTTTATTTCTGCACATGCTGACATTGATAAAGTCCACACCAACCGCTAAACCTCATCCATCCCTCTCCCACACGTTAGCTCCCCAGATGATTTGATACGTCGCATGAGTACCTGCTCTATCACCAAATCTGTTGATAAGCCAGACCAGTAGCGATCACTACGTCTAATCCCATGGAAACCGTCTATGAATGTTATGTACACTTCAGTATGGTTGCTGGGAGGTCTTCCATTTTATGCAAGTACAAGTATGCATATTTTTGCATAGAGGTTGTGCCCTGCTACTGCAAAATATGAATAATCGTCACCATGTCAGAATCCAAAGTGTGTCTGTTCGCTGATCAGCTATCGCAGCCTTCAGCTCTTTTAATCTCTGGGCAATCCTTGTCACACATTGTGAAGACAGCACATCATCTAATGATTCTAAGCTGTCCCCACAGCAGGTCATTGCTTTTGAAAGTGTGTCTTCTACAGCAGGGCTTGATGGACTACCCTCTGTCTGGTATGGTACAGGATTATCATAAAATTTGTGTCACAGCGCGTATACTTTCAAGCATATGCGCCTATCGTGGTATATCGAGGGTTATGGTCAAAACAACAAATTATACACCCGAGACGGGAAAGCGGATTAAAACGATATTAAAATAAATGTTTCGTACAGAATAAACAAATCGGGGAACAAAAAAAGACAAACTCAGGGATTTTTTGTTGGGCAATAATTGTAGTTTTATCAAACAATAAAACAATAGTCCGGTTGACCGTTGAGCGAAATTCTGGGGAGAGAAAATAGTCCTATTGAGGAAGATCAAATAGTGGGGTTTCAAAATGTTCAAATGGTTTAAACATGTTGATTTTGGTTCACAGCTTTTAGAAAAGGCAAAAGAAAGAAGAGCGTATATCTCCTCGAAGATAAGATGATCGTGTCTCCCGGTCCTCGGGGTTAAAAACACCGCGTCAGACCGCTAGGCTGCGAGCAGCAAGCTTTCGTCCTCCTCCACCGCTGCCCGGCGCTACTACTGTCTTCCTCCTTACTTCCTTCCTTCTCCGCGACGAATTCAAATCCCGCATGTTCTTCACTGTGTTCTCAGCATACACAAATCCGAAAACTTCTTGCAGACCAGAACCCGTCATCAGAGGGCCTATAGAACCCAGGAAGTTCATATGCGTGTGGAGCCCTCCAAATCTTAAGATAAAGGATTTCAGAAGACTGGAACTTGGTTCTGATCCAATAATAATCATGGCTTTGTACCAAAGTGGTTGGTCAAATGTTATGATGTGTGTAATGTTATTCTTCCTGGCTAGATCACTTATATAACACAATGTTGAGTAGACACAGTTTGGGTTACCTTGATTCATGTCAATCATTGGCAAGGTAAATATTTTTTGGTTTGTTTGTGTCGACTTTGCTATAGACTGACCGATTTATGCATCTGGATACTTTTATAAAGTTTCATTGTTTTGTTTAGGATATAGATTCAGGTTATCTACAAATGAACTTATTTCCTAAGTCTGAAATGTTTTCTTTAGACTCAGTGGATATATGGTTACATACCTATTCATTCATTAATCTTTTGTTTAAGGACACATCTTGCACTGATAATTAGATTTATCTGTTCATATTATAACTAACTGATTAGGGAGTGAAATGCATCACCACAAGTTTAATAAAAAGACGAAACGAGGTGGGGGGGGATGAATGAAATATCAATTTCATGTTCTGTTTCTGTCGTTGTTGTTGATGGTGTTACTGTTTAGAAAATATGTGTGTAGATGCGCATGATAAATGCCCAACGAACCATTTTTTAAAAGTTATTTTTAGAGCTACAATGCTCAGTCTTTTTTTTTATTTTGAAGCTTGAACACTCTGCATTATGATTCAAAAGTGTTCAAACTTCAAAATAAAAAAGATGAGGATTGTAGCTCTAAAAATAACGAAAGTATCAACTCTTAAAAATGGTTCGCGGCCACTTATGTATGGATTTCACATATGTTGTGTTGTCTGATATCATTCTGCTTTGATATCATGACATTTAACTGGTAAACATCACAATATTATATGTACACTCAAACATACAGGATTATGCGATTTATCGTAAATTAACACCTCCAAACATACTCAAAATAGAGTGGCAAGAACTTTTTCAAAACTAACCAAACTTTCCCAAGAACATCAGAGAGATGTAAGGAAAATAGTCATACAAAATTATTTTCATAATTAACACCCGTAAAGTAGAAAGTTTGAAATGTGTTTGATTTAAGTCCTGGATTTTTAGCACAACCGACTTTCTGTGACCTTTTGACCTATCCTGACCCCTAGAGGTTATCCAATCAAATGTTATTACATTAAAGCTGATATTTTAACAAAATCAATGATGGGTAATATGTTACTATTGAGTCTTGCGATCATGAGATATTGACAATAACATTTCCCCTACCCCTAACTTTGTCAGCTTACGTCAAAATGACGACTGTTAACCCCTTTCCACCAAGCTGATCGCAGTAAACTTTTCATATGTTATAAAGGGGACATTCCATAGAAGAACCTTTGTTTGAGGTTCACCAAAAAAATCGAGCAGTTCTTAAACCAAGTGATGATGATGTTTATGATGCAATACTATTTATTTAGTTACGGCCAAATCCCGTTCTCATACGATCACCGAAGTTAAGCAACGTAGAGCCGGGTCAGTACATAGATGGATGACCGTCTGTGGATACCAGGTGCCGTAACCAACCTTCAGCCATGCTTATCTCCAAACGAATTGAGCACTTCTTTCCTTTGGAAGCCTTCAGCATGGTTGAGAGGGGGGGGGGAATGGAACTTGGGCACAACACTTCCTATATACTAAGCACCCAGGCATAGCAGCTAAAAAGATGTTCACCTATGTCGGTGGCCCTCAGAATACTATTTATATATATATATATATATATATATATATCATTCATTCTAAAACATCATTTAAATAGGCATGAAATATGCTCGAATTTTACATTTAATATTATGGCAAAAAAGAATATATTATTTTAAAGCTAGTGTATTCGTATCCTTGAATTAAGAGACGTAATTGCGTAAATTCTTGGACACAGATCACATTGGATGTGTTCCAAAAATGTTTCGCAAGATTTCATATTTAAAGCGAAATATCATAGAATTATTAAATGAATCCACGAAAATCGATATCTTCGTTGGAAATCTTTGAAATTAAAAGTGAAAATAAAATACACATATTTTTTGTCTGATTTTTCAAAGACGAGGCGTTGTTACTATTATAAATCGATTCATTCATTAATGATTCATTCATTAAAGCTCTCCCACCTCACTCCACCACAATCCACTACCTGAATGTACTGCAAGATAGCTCCAGTAAAGCTAATCTAGATCAACTGAAGTCGTGAGTTCAATCTCTGAGTCAGGTAGTGCAGGAATATACACCGGTTCACGGGAGAGGGGTCGACCTCATAAGAAAACCTGCTTGTAAGTTGGGGGAGCGGACAATTACATTTTGTTTTCATTTTTAACTATGCATCTCTTTATATGCGATATTTAACCGCCTCCCCACGAGGGGGAATTTGACAAAAGGTCGATTTAACATGGAAGGGGGGTGCACACGCGTACGTGTGTTCAAGGATAAAAATTGCCCAGTCCCCGTGACCAGTGTCAGGACTATTCCCGATCCTCCCCTTATATTGCAATGGGGAGGTGCTGCTCCAGGGTCGGAATCCCCAGGACTAGGCTTGCCTTGTTTATGCTACATCCTGCCCGAAGATGAGAACACGGACAAAGGAACAGATACTGCACTAGCATCCCAGCCTGAATCTGATCCTACACATCTCTTTACACTCCGAGTTAGCTATACTTTGTAATTCTATCCGCCATCGATGTATTCCTTGTGTTTTTCTCATTTTGCAATTATGCAACCCCATATAGGCCCCATATAGGCAGTGAAAATCGCTTCCATTTCTAATATTCTGAGGATGATGTGAAAAAATATCGAACTATTAACAAAATCACCCAGAGCTCTTGTCAGAATTAAATATTGATAATTTTGTCTGGACAAACAATAAACTATGAAAATGAAAATTATTTTCAATTTCATTGTTCTGGACGTTATAAATGTTAAAATTCTAAAACCTCAAATTCTTTTTTTTTTAAACCTTAACATTTTTAAATTAACGTTGTTATGCACATAGTTCCGTCTTGTGTATGACTTCTTATTCACATGTTACGGCTGTTTAGGCCATTTTCAACATTTCCTGTCTTGTCTCCTTGTCTGGGTTTTTATTATATATTGTACCTTTTTTCTTTTCTAGTTCAAATGCCTCGAAGCTGCAAGTTCCAAGTCACTTCTTCATTGTGCTGTCCAAATGTCAAGATAAGCGGGATATTAATTTAACCAAATGTCTAATAAACGATGAATTGGATATTTTACCATTCGTTCTTCCTCATCGAAAGAAAATTGACAACTGCATGGTAAGTACTTTACCTGGTCTTCTTCGTTAATCTGCAACACACTAACTGCTTATAGCTATTACAGTTCAACGTATTTTTGTATGCTAAATAAATGTAAATAAAAAAAAGTTAAGGGCATTTCGGCAATTCGGCTGTTATTATCCTATCGAAATAATAATCTAGGTGTAGGGTTAGGTGTTAGCGGTAGTCGGTCAGTCAGGGGAAAGGTTAGTTGTGTTTTAACTTTTAACTTTGTTATTTACATTTATTTAGCAAACAAAATACGGTGTGGCAAGGACCCTATTTGTTACTTTAAAAATTGATTAAAACCAGTGTTTGACTTTTAAATAATACGGTATATATTAGTGTACAATATTCACTTTATGCCACTTCGCTTTTACAAAAGACGTGCTTTGAACTGTGTCTGTGAGCATCTGTGCTTTGTCTACATTTATTTTGTGCATCATTGGCAATATGTATCCTAGGGTATCAGAAAACCAGTATAACGCGACCTCCTGTTTTTTTTTTTAAGTATTAAAAAAAACTGACCAATCGTGAGAGAGAGGGAATAAAGCAGACGACAGAGGCATTTCGTGAACGGATTTGCTTTGTTCGTTTCTTTG
>VCCN01005562.1:2980476-2992360 GCA_006491835.1 Architeuthis dux
ATCCGCCTAGCAATCACTTGGTTATGATTTCAAATCACGGTAAGGAAATGTCAGTTTTATATATCGATTTGCTTTAACGTGACGGGATAGACCCCAAGGGGCAATTTAGGTAGTCCAAGGGGGTAATAAGGCTATTAGGTATAAATAAAAGTTTATCAAATAATGTGTTCCTAATTATTTTCGCTTGCTTTCTTTGAGTATCAAATACACAGCAGCAGATGTACAATTATAAAATTAAACTAATTCTTATTATAAAGCTGTCTAATTATATGCAAAATAAATCTTTGTTGCAACTTACTTAAATCAAATAGGGCGGAAACAGTAATCGTTTTGACAAAAGTGGGGAATGGCCTAAAGATCACCCAGTAAATGTCTCGATTATTTAACAAGATTACGTGGGTTCGAACCCAGGAATGTTCATCAAGCCCTTAATCGTTGAATTCCAATGGTGACAAATGTTGTGATTTTTCATATTCGAATTAAACATTTGACTAAATTTGAATTTCTTTCTTTCTTTTTTTAAGGGATCCTACTGTGCTTCTAATCTCATTTTCTGGATTTAGCCCATCGCATTTCGCTTTGTCTCGGACGCCGGTTTTGGATAAAATACGCACCTGTGGAATCCAGAGCAAGCACATGAGACCTGTGTACCCATCCAACAAGTTTTCCAACGCTTACTCCATTGTGACTGTAAGTAATCATGCTTTCGTGTCAATATTTGTTCGATGCAACAGAAACCTTTTAGTCGGAATAGTTGAGGTGAGAGGAAGTAAAGCCGCTTGCCACACAGACAGGATTACCAAAATTGGGAGAAAAAAGAACTTAGCGGAACGCCCTAGAGCCAGTGTTGCCAACTAAAAAAATATTTCGCGCTAGTTTGACTGCCAAAAAGCGCTAAACTTTTTTAAATAGTCAGAAATGGCCAAAAAGCACCAAAAAGACGCTAAGAATAGTCAGAAATAGCCAGAAAATGGCCAAAATGTTTTAGGCGGAAACGCGCTAATTTAGCGCTTTTTGCACTGCCAAAACAAGAAACACGCTAAATCTAGCGCGAAACGCGCTAAATTGGCAACACTGCCTAGAGCGCCAGCAACTTCCTGCCTCCCTAGTCATCGTAGGAACTGGTCTTTCCCCCGTGGACAATTTTGAATTGATGATTGTTTCGCTTTTATTCCTTTTGGTCGCAATTATTCAAATATATATTGTTTGGGTTTTTTTTACAATTTTAGCTACGTCAAGTAAACGTTAGTAATTCTTTTTCAATTTCGCTGCATAAAGCCATATTAATCAAGTTGCTCCATGTTGCTAAACCTCTCTGTATGGCCATTGAAAATTTTGGTCTGGTAGGGACTAACGAGAAAGACCCTAAATGCGCTAGTGTAGCAAAATACATAGTGTAATGAATAAGAGACGAGAGATTTGCTTGCGAAAAGCTTTATTCAACTTACATGTGCTTACTCGTACATGGAGTCTGAAGTACCTCTCTTTATATAGTTATAGGAGAGTTCTAATAAGGGGGAGGTAATCACTTCCGTTTCTTCTGGTAACAAAGGAAGATCTTTCTAATTACGTTATTACCACACACAGTTACGTCATCTTAGGCAGCCGGGGTAGTTGTGAAGATTTTACTAGAAGTATCCATCGTAAAATATCTTTAACACGGCATCTAGAGTATGTTTACTATAGTAGAGCAGACACAAATCGATCTAAGATACATATGTGTATATGAAAACAATTAAACACATTGACATAAACTTATATATAACTGCTTTAACAAGAGAGGTCTACACCTCTCTCTAACAACTATTCCGCGGTTGAAACTCGTTCATGATTAATTAGTCTAAATTGACATTATCTCGCCCAGAGACATTGCTGGAAACTCCACCCAAAACAGTGATAGCACTATTCGTCAATAAAAATGATCAATGAAAAACCTTGTCAAAACAAACACCAGTTCATTTTGTTGTTGGGTGACTTTATATTCACAGACTGGTTGACACGGTGACCGTTTGTTTCTGTCTTATTGATTATTTCTTATCTTTCTATCTCTAGATATATCAAAATCATAGAAATTAGCATTCTGTATTGAATTGTTCTACTGCTTCTTTTCAACAAAGACCACTGTCAAGTCGTGTTTTATTCGTATTGTTGTTGTTGGTGGTGTTTTGGTATTTTGTGTTTTTTTGCAATATCTTGGCTTTACTAGAATGTAGTAGTAAGTAGTGACCTTACGCTGGTTACGGATTCAGCCGTTCTTGCTTGAGCTCTACATATCACATTGCTACTTACCTAACCCTGGTTTGCGATTCGTGATACGTGAAATAGACTTAGAGACAACAAGCACCCGAAGTGGCGTCACTCACTTCGCACCGTGCTATTTTACTTAGGCTGGGGGTGGATTAATGCCTTTCCCAAGGACATTAGCGCGAAGTGAACAGAAGCTGTCTCAGCCGGAATTTGAACTCGGCCGAGCCCATTTGCCGTGCCGTTAACCGCTTGCTCACCCTGCACCTTTACTGAAATGAGTAATTCTATTCATATATTATGCATTTTTGTCATAAAACCGCCTACCATCCTCTGTTGTAGTACAAAATATAAGTAAACAAGCCAGGCTGGTGAAGGGTCAAACTCCACTTCTACTTATATTCCGACTGGAGATGATTACTGCAACTTTTGTTTTGTATGTATAATAAATGAAAATTATAAAGATATATATATATATTTTAGTATGAATTTATTTATTTATTTAATGAAATAAGCCTTGCGTATATGTAAGATTAATGTCGTTGGTACGTAAGACTTGTCAATTTAGCTCAGTTGCTAAGAGAAGTTGGTCGTGGTTTCAAATCACGGTACGGGAATGTTAATTTTAACTCCCCTACATTTGGTGAGGATTGTTCTTGTTATTGTTGTTCTTGTTACGGTAGAAAAACAACTCCAGACTTGGACTGGAGTTTGACAAAAAATCAATAAAAAATACCTTTTTGCTTCATTGATTATTGATACCGAAAGAGATTGATCATTGGACATGCCCCACCCAAACCAGAAAGCCTTTAAGCGTGATCACTACTTATCGGCCCAACTTGTTCAACTGACACGAATTGATAACTCATCCGGATGGATGGACTATGTATCCTCTATGCCTTTTTAATTCATCCTCGATGACCCCTACCCGAGTCTGTATAAAATAAGCCTTTGTACAGACCGTCAACCAAAATCTGTCAACATCAACATAGTCAACATCAACATAGGTTTCTTCAGTTTTTAAGTGGGTCTGGCTGGCTGGCTATCTATGTATGTATCACGCGTTCAGGCCGCGCCAATGGAGCTATAGGACTGAACAATTAAACATTTACTACTTATTATGTCTAGAAAAAAACGGTTTCTTTGTGGGGTTTTTAAATGAAAATGGGATTTTAGTGGGGGTTTCAATTTACAATGTAAGTTTATGTTAAATTGGTCCCTTAGTTTTTGTCCGACAGCGTTCGCGCTTGTTTTTAGAAAATTCTAACTTTTTTAGTGATCACAGCCCAACAAAAGGCGAGAGAAGTAGCTTATTCGCCGATCACCCCTTTTTCCAATTTGTTTCTTAATTGATCACCGCCAACACGACGTGCTGTCCAAGGACCTTAGTCCCGTGATGGTTACTATTGAGTGACTAACCAGACCTGGCTTCTCTTCTCTCTCTCTCTCCACTTTCGCTCTCCCGTTTTTATCTCTCCAACATCAACCAATATAATAAATCCTATTGTCAGCCGAATTGTTAAGTACCCTTGCCTTGCTGACAGGTTATTTATTACTAACTTCTAAAGACCTGCTAAATTCCGCACCACCTGAATCCAAGGTCGGTTTGACTGACCAAATTTTCCCCTCTTTCATCTTTGACCACCGACCTCTGATGGTGTGGTGGCTAGCACGTCTGTCTCACGCGCAGAAGGTCGCTAGTTCGATTCCCGGTACGAGCGAAGAATGTTGAAAACTCTTCATAGGACAAAGTTATCCCAGCTATTGGTAAAATATGAGTAAAAAGGCAACCAATGTAGTTGATTCCGCTCGGATGGTGTGATGGTTAGCACGTCTGTCTCACGCACAGAAGGTCGCTAGTTCGATTCCCGGTACGAGCGAAGAATGTTGAAAACTCTTCATAGGACAAAGTTCTCCCAGCTATTGGTAAAATATGAGTAAAAAGGCAACCAGTCTAGGAGAAGGACAACTCTGATTCCAAACCCGGGAGTGGGGACCCCTTAAAGTGGTCTGACGCCCAATTTGACGTCCTACCGGCAGTTCCTGCAGCCAGGCTGATGCCAAACGTATCACTCTCTGCTTTCCTCTGGACTACATCAGCAAGGCCGAGATGGGGATTCTGACGACTGGGCATCCTAGGATCTCCATACGCTTCGGCCAGGCATGCGCCCCGGAAGGGACACGACAGTGTCATTCCATTGTCTACAGATGCCATCCATTCAATTTGATTCTATTTAGCATATATGCCGGTATATAAGCAAATATTTTTTTTAAATCGATGCAAATATTACACTGCATCCAATGCACTGGTATTATGACTAGGGGTTCGCCTACCGAAGCTCGAAACAGACAGTTGTGGGGGCTTGAATGAGTTGCACTGGGTGGTATTCCTCCAAATATCCTTGTAAACCATTCGTCTTAAGTGCAGCATGTTCGGTATTTTTATAATTTGCAAGTATGTACTACTATGAATAGACAACGAAAGTCACTTCTATTCAGAATAAACACTAAAAGATTAACAAAATCATCAAAGAATATTGATTAGCTACGAGCTTTTTCTCTTTTTTTTAGTTAGCTTCATCTTTTGTTTTAAAATTGTCTGATAAACAAACATTGTTTAATGTGCATATTTAACAATATTTTTATAGTTATCTCATCCGTTTAAGACTGTTTCTTTGAATAACCATATCAGTCTACATATCTTGGTCATTAAAATGGGATACACAGGAAGAAGAAAAAAGGCTAATCTTGAATTTCATCCCAAGTGTTTGGAGAGCTGAATTCGTGCCAAAAAATACATGTGCAAGAGTGAGAGGGTGTATTCATTATAATAGCTACTGACATTCTTTGTCATTTTGGTTGGTTCAAACACAGACGTCTTTTTCGCTTGTGATAAAAAGTACTAAGAATGTGCCCGTTCCAAATGTGCAGGTTTGGAAGAGGCCGGACTTTATGATGTGTGGAGCAGCCTGCCAAAATAATACGAAATATTTAATTGTTGACATAATCTCCTTCCTTGTCAATACACTTAATTCAGTGATGAATATTAATCACATAGATCCAACATTACACAGCGAACATTTCAGATCAAAATTCAGCTAATAATTCCAAATTCGAACATGTATTACGATTCCATTGAGAGTATGCGTGTGTATAAGTATATATGTATACCCGTGTGTGTGTGTATGTGTATGTGTGTGTGCGTGTGTGTGTGAAATGGTGTCCACAAAAATGCACTCCTAATTGTTTTTTAAAACAAAGAAAAAACATGTGATAGCCCATAACACTTATGCCTTTATGTCTCAGATACTAATAACAGACTTGTATTGAAGTGGTACTAGTTGAAGTTGGTAAAAGTGTAAACGGGGTCCAATTTGTATTTCACTTCATTACAAATCTCCTTCGCTTTAACGTAAGTGTGTTATCTTTCATATCTACGATCAATCTTTACTTTTAAAATTTAAAAAAATAAGTGGGTTATGGGCCAATAAATCGTGTATATTAATGTGAAAACGCACAAATATTTCTAATCACTGACATATCGTATTATCTTCTTTCAGGGTCTCTATCCCGAATCCCACGGAATGGTATCAAAATACATGTATGATCCAATCTTAAATAAAACATTCAATATCAAAAAGAAAATGGCGGAAAGTCAAACTTGGTGGGGAGGGGAACCGGTGAGTATTTATGTATTTTGATTAACTTTTAGGATTCAGCGCGCAAACGAATTAAATTTATCCTTTTGTTTTTTGTTGTTTTTTATTTCATTTAAATGATATCTTTCTAAATGGATAGAAATACATATTTTTCTTGTGTTAAGATATACGAATGTATTCCTAAATTGCAAAGACATGGCGTAGAATTTTTCCGTGTCCTGTTAATATGTATAGAAAATTGTTTGGCATTACAAAGATGTCTAAATTTCATATGATAAACCCATTTCAAAGTGTATTCCAAAAAGAGTCTAATAAAATGCCTTTGTTCCGCAATAAACTTAATCTATAATAAATCGACACGCGGCAGTAATTCTAAAAACAAAATATCAGTTACTCGTAAAATTATGCTTTTAAAATATCAGCCAAAAAATAGAAAAGCTAATCAACATTGTGTATACAGGAAATATTTATCTCACAATTTGGTATAGAAAAATCATTTGGTTATAGTAATTTACAAAAGTTTAATATGGCACGGAGCTACAAATGTCGCGCATCTCAGTGAGCATCGAACTCACTACAGTCAGCCAGACTAGCTTTCTAACCACTACCCCACATAAATACCTATGAATCAGTATTTAGCTTAATCTGACACAAAGCCACGTGTGTTAGGCACCCAGTGAGGATTTAACTGACTACAGTAGTAATGTTCTAAGACACGAACTTTGTAACCATTTCTCCAAGGAAAGATGCCATATTTACTACTCTTAGCTTTGTCTGGCACGATGTCACAAATGTGGGACACCCAGTAAAGCTCGAACTCACTACAGTAGTACTGGTTTGCTAGACGAACTCGCTAACCATTACTCTACAGCAAGCGCCCAAGACATTTGACTATACAATTATTACCTCTGAAACGTTGCATTCATCCAAGTAATATTTAACTCCTTGTAAACGGTGTCTCATAATAAAACCTACTCTTTTTTGCAAGAAACACCAAATCAATGTACTATCAATATTTTTTCATTGGTTTCCCATGAAAAGCCTTCACGAAATCCAACCTAGGGGGTTACTCATAATAAAACCGACTTTTTTTGCAAGTAATACAAAATCAACGTACTATCATTATGTCCAATTGATTACCCCACCAGAAGCCTTCACGAACTTCAACCTAGTTTTAAACGAATGAAGCTGCTTTCTGAACATTTGTTGTTTGCCTTTCAATCCCTCCAAAACTTCGCCAATCATCCCCGTCAAATGCTGTCGAGAATGCTGATGGCGTTTGGGAAAGTCCAAAGGGACATTTCTAACTCAATCCTTGAAATCAGATGAACTTCTTGGTCACCTGTCAAACCATATTTCCGGGGAAAATCAGTCTTTTCAAATCTGTACGCGCCACGAATGAGGCCCACCCGACCCGTTTCTTCACTAATGAAACAGCCATCAATTTCCACAAAAAGAGGCAAAAATTTATGTTTATGTCCAACTCGCGTCGAAAACATCAAAAAATCAAGAAAACCATTTGCATGATCTGGAGAGAAACACGCAGCTCGGTTTTATTAGGAGACACTCTTTACAATAGGAATACATTGGAAATGATTTTACTATAGGAATGCATTGGAAATGAATCTTTTACTATAGGAATGCATTGGAAATGAATCTTTTACTATAGGAATGCATTGGAAATGATTTTATTATAAGAAAATATTGGAAACATCCACCTACAAAAAGTCGGTTTTATTAGGTGACTCTTTATTTCTCCTCTTGGTTAATTATGCCAGTATTTTTGTTCAGATAAGACAACTTATCTGTGGTTTTTGTTTTGGCTTTTATTGTTTTTTGTGTGTTTTGGGGTTTTTTTCCTAACCAATCGACTCGCTAAATTAATACAAAACAGAGAAATATAAATATCCAGAAAAACTGGTACCCAGAACAGCAAACAGCACTAATTCGTCACGTCTTCGTTATCATATTCTTTCATTTACGTCTTTAATTGTAGATATGGGTGACTGCTGAGAAACAGAATAAAAGTACTGCGGTCTATTTCTGGCCTGGTTCAGAAGTTTCAGTTCAAGGTAAATTCTTGCTCTACTAGCTCTTTATGTAACCTGCAAACATCATGGGGAGGATTTATTAAACAAATACATCAAAGTTTTCATTTCACTCCAATGATTATTACATATATAATGACGCAGAAAATTCTGACGGTAGAGGTAAAAATGCAACAGAACTATCATTATGTTCAATTGATTGCCCCACCACAGTTGGATTTTAGCGCCGACTTCATTTCAACCCGGTATATGAAAGCGGGGTTCGGCTATTCTTCTCGCTGCACACTGACTGCGCCGTTACTCCTTCACTTCAATATCTATTATCTGAAATATGACTGAGTACATTGTCGGCACCACATCTAAGCAATTTTCTTCACTTATCACTTGTGCCAGCTATAAATTGGCTTTTTGGTATAATGGATACTGAAAGTCGGGAAGGGATCAATTCAGCACTCCTGGTTTCCCCCGCTATCAAAAAGTAGAACGTCCCTATAAAAACTTTTCGTAAGCCGAGATGTCGTAAAGAGAAGAAGCAATTACTATTAATCTATATTGGAAAATTGTTCTTGCACCCAAAATAACCTTCTTGCATGTCTGCCAGTTTTACGGTAAGCGTAAAACCCATATGAGCTCTCTTAGGCTTTTCTGATACCTTAGGACATATCTGTCTTGTGGATGCACAAAATAAAGCACAGATGCTCACAGACACATTTCAAAGCTACTGCGGCTTGTAGTCTTTCGTAAAAGCGAAGTGACATAAAATAAACATTCGTAAAATGGGAGATACCTGTATAAGAATTACTTTCGTCCAGAATCTGCGATTCTTTCAACAAAGAATAAAACAATTAGTTTCATACTGGACTTTTGACATTGCTAGTAATGATGATTATATAACAACTTTTGTTCGAACAATTTAAACTCTTCGATGTCGTCACAACGTTCCAGTCGATTCATTCTACGGCCCTCTTCATGAATCGGCCGAAACGTTGTGACAACATCGAAGATGAGAAGAAGAGTTTAAATTGGTATGTTAAAGACTCTTCTCAAAGTTATAGACAATGTGGGATTATGTTCTTGAAAAATAAATTTAACTTTTGTTTCAACTGAACGAGGTTTTATTCGGTCCTTTCCGAACAACCTAATATCAAAAAGAGAAAGACTGCGACAATAAAAAGACAGATATAGATCGATTCGCACAAACACAACAAATCCACCACTATTTATATTTATATTTATATGTATATGTATATACAATTTCTTTTATATACAATTTTTAAAGGTTATTCACGCTGTGACAAGAAACAGATAAAAAGACACAAACTCCACGTTTTATTTCGTATATAATTTCTCCAGCTGGCAATAATACCATATATGCCGGAATATAAATTAGTTTACAAGAGTATGTGGAAGACTGCAGCTCACTGCAACTCATCCTAGCTCCATAACTGTCCATATCGATGTTCAGTGTATAGATACCCCAAATTTGATTACATGAAGTTGTTTACCAAATAAATCTGTCATAATCCATCAAACTGTTCTTGAGCTATCTCCCGAGGGTGGATACTTGCACGCACAAAGAATGAGTTGATTTAAATCACATACTTCCTCTGAGTGACGTAATGATGAGAATGATAACGAAAATCATGATGATAGCTAAGTATATATTTAAATTACACGTTTACAAACTATATTTCTTTAATATATTTTGAAACCATGCAGATGGGCTATATTGCTCATCAGATTTACATTTCTTTTTCAGGAATTAGACCTTCAAAATGGTTTCCATATGACTGGTAAGTAGCTGTTATTTCCTTCTTTTTCTTCTACTCCTAGAAAGCCGAGGATAAATCTTCATGTGAGATCTATACAGATATTCAAGGAATAATCGATGAAAAAGCATATATAATGAGACACATTTCAAAAGTCGTTATTCACGTTTTACAATTATTCTCAGAAAAGCCGTCCGAAATTACGATAAGATCATCATTACTTTGAAGTCCTTGTCAGTCGCTTTCAGCGAAAGATACTCAAGAATACGTCTCCTAAAGATTCAGCAACACACTCTGATATTGTGGACGCCTCGCTGTGGTGTACTGGTTAGCAAGCCAGTCTCCCAAACTATTACTACAGTAGTGAGTTCGATCCTTCTCAGGTGACCCTACACAAGTGGCTTAGTAAATATATACGTGCTTGTGTGCTTTCATCTTTTTACACGCGAAAACTTAATAATTTCAACATAAAACAAATGAAGCTTTTCTATTCGATATAGTGTAACGGTTTTTATAGTTTAAATTCTTTCATTTCAAAACAAGCGTTACAATAATGAATTAACAAAACTATTTGTGACCCCGCACGTCGAATCGGGTATTAAGTTGCACGGGTCAGTCTCGAGCTAGTGCTGAAAATGGCTAGTGCAGGTCATTTTTGGTGATTTTCAGATTTGATCAAACGTGGCTTCATAAATACCTTATCTAACCATTCCCTTTGAAGATATGAATGTTTAATAATCCAAAACATATTCAAATGGTTCATCGGGCGATTGAACTCCTTCTTGTTATTCGTGTTGTAAACACGACGTTTCAGTCGATCCATTCTTCGGCCTTCTTCAGGTGTAAAATCCGAGAGTGTGATGGGTTCGAAGAATGGATCGGCCGAAACGTCGTGTTTATAACACAAATAACAAGAAGGAGTTCAATCGTCCGAAGAACCATTTGAATATTAATGACCCTTCTCAAAACTATAGAAAAAATCCCAAACATGTTTCAATGTCAATCTTCTCAACTTTGGTTAGAAAATTTCCCCAAGTACCTGAAACTAAATATTCCATATCTTCGCTACTACATAAGATGGGGTAAGTATCAAAATGAAGCTTATGATGTGCCGAATATGTATCCATCGTAGGGGTCACATGTATTCGAAAACGTGTATGCACACTTCTGTTATTGTCGCTAGTTATATACAATGATTCTTCCTGACCATTTTCCCTCTGTTTGTTGTCTTCATCACAACATTTCGGTCGTTGTAAGTTCTAGCCCTTCTCGGAAAGAATGGAAAACGGCTGGGGTTACAGCGGCCAAAATGTTATGATACAAATAATAAAGACAAGGAAATTGATTCTAGTTAATCCATGTATAATAGTATCAACACTTCATCTCAGAAATCCAGACAGAAAGAAGGATAGAGCGGCCGAATCGTTGTGATAATGACAAAAATGATGAGGAAACTGGTCCGAAAGAATCATTGTATAATAGATGAATTTCATCTCAGAAATCCAGACAGAAGGATGGCCTTACGCTACATCGGCTGAAACGTTGACAAGAAACTAGTTCGAATGAATCAGTGTATAATAGTAACATCTCATCTTAGAAATTCAGACAGAAATCATCTCTAGGCCTCATTTGTTTTCATTTGCTATAAGGCAAAGTTTTACCTTGAAAAAAGGGGTATACATATTTACACATGAAATGTATGATAATTATGAAGACATTTATTAGTTGAGAACCTATATTTTCCCGGCGCCTGTGTGAACCACTGCTAAACGAGCGGCCTAAATCGTAAATGGGAATAAAGAAACGAGGTCTGTGCGGGGATCGTTTCTTCATTTCCATTTAACGCTCTTTCTGCAGTCGTTCACACCGGTGCCGGGCAAATATAGGTTCTCAACTAATAAATGTCTTTATAATTATCATATTCTGTCGGATATGAAATTATCCAACATTTGATTTCATGAAATATATATACATTTTTTCTTTTTGTTCGAGACGCGCGCGTACACACGCATGCACGCACGCGGGTGGGGCGCCAAAGCTCGGGGGGCGCAATATGTCTGAGGAACCCTGAAAAAACTAAAAAGAATAATCTAAAAATAATCTGTAAAACAATTGCTGGCGGGGGGCCAGTCGGACCTTGCGCCGCCATTGGTTTCAACCTCGA
>VCCN01005562.1:3021121-3035676 GCA_006491835.1 Architeuthis dux
GGGGTGATCAATACTAGAGTTACTTCTCTAGCCTTTTGTTGGGGGGTGATCACTAAAAATAGTCTGAATTTTAAAAAAGAACAAGCGTGAATGCTGCTGGACACAAATTAGGGGACCAATTTACCGTAAACTTACATTGCAAATTTAGGTGGACGGGTAAAAAAAACGTTTTTTCTAGACATCATCATTATCTGTTATAAGTCCACTGCTGGACAAAGGCCTTTCCCATCTCCTTCCATGATGACCTAGATTGTGCTAACCTCTGCCACGTGTTACCGGCGAACTTTTCTATCCCGTCCCTCCATCTTGTGTCTGATCTTTTCCTACGGCGTTTAGTGTCTCATGGGCACCAATCGGTTAGTCTTTCCCCCCATCTATTGTCATCTTTTCTTGCTAGGTGACCAGCCCATCTCCATTTTTGCTGCTCCCTCTGATCCATGTTGATATCTTTCTATCTCTTATAGTTATTCCTAGCATTGCTCTTTCCATGGCTCTCTGTACTATTCTAAGTTGGTTTTCAGCTCGTTTTGTTAATTTCCATGTTTCGCATCCGTAAGACATGGCTGGTGTCATAGTGGGAGAGACACTCTCCCTTTAATGACAACGACATTTCACGAACAAGGAAGACAGATAAGTCGTCTTCAGACCGTCGTGATGAGAAGAGAAATGGTATCTGTGGACTCTTTCCAAGTCGAGACTTAAAGAAATAAGGGAGCGAAATGAACAAACCAATAACATCCAACTAGCTAATTGTAGTTAAACTCCCAGCAAATTAACAAAATTGATAGTAAGAAGAACCTCAAAAGGATGTCCTTTTCGAAAAAAAAAAGAATTGGAGGGGGCAGCATCTCTCTGCCACACTGTACGTCCCCAGGTGGCGGATGGGGAAAGCTCCATTGATATAGGGGGTACCATAGAGACCACCTGTAGATATCTAGGGACCCACCGAATATACCGAATGAGGTGGCACCAACCTGAATGCTCACCAGAAATACTGGCAACGTTTGAGCTAAATTAGCCACCACCTTCCCAAATCCAATATTTCTAGACATAATAGTTCCATTGGTGTGTATTGGTGTGTATGCGTGATAGATAAATAGCCAGCAATCCAGTCAGAGCAGCTTAAAAACTAAAGAAACCTATGTTGACAGTATTGGTTGACGGTTTCTAATACGTTCAAATTAAATGCATCTGATAATATTGTTGATATTTACTAAGCTTACATTAGCAAAGGCTACCAGCGTGAAAGCAGTATTTGTTGTATATAGCAAATACCGAACGGGTATTCACCCTAGCGAATAGCGTCCAGCGCTATCACACCCTTGCACTGTTGTAAAATGGAATGGGCTGTCGTGAATATATACCATAACAGTTCAGCCGCTGTACCCTCCGAACTTCATCGTTTTGTTACTAGTATCTATTGATTCATTCCCTCTAGTTTCTTCGTCTTTGTCGTCGCTATCACAACGTTTCGGCTGTGGACTCTCCTGCTTTCTTCCTTTTATCTGGTGTTTAGTGATGTTTTTATACTTAAACCGGATAGATTTAGCTTCAGGTCTCTGCATCTGCAGAGGAAATGTTGGTGATTGGACATTTGTACCAGTTTTTGGTGGATTTTTTGTCGCCATTCTTGTATCACGTCAGTCCATATTTATTTCTCTACAGAAAAAAATCTTAAAAGTATAAAGGTCGCCGGCAGAAAAAAGTTGAGAGAGAGAGTCTCTATTATGTCCGTTAACTCCAAGATACCCGATTTGATTTTATTCAAACCATACAATTCTTAAAAACGTTATATATTTTCAGTAATTAGTAAATAACAATTTTCACTCTAATCGGTTCAGCTGTTCCAAAGTTCAATATTTTTTCCATGTTGACATATGGTTATTTACATATAAAATGTAAACAAATAATCGGATCGACCGTAACTCACCATTTTTCAATTCTTGAGGTTTTGTCAACATTATAGCCAACTTTTAGCAAAGTCAATCAAGATTTTAGAAATGTTCACAATTGTAAACAATGACAATGTTTTTGCTTATAAAATGTAAACAACGGCCATAACTCACCATCCCCCATAATCTCTTGACAAGCCTACATACACAATTTCATTGAAATATATTAAGGAATAACGAAGTTATCCAATTAAGAAAAAAGACACAACGATGACGACGACAGACACCTATAGCGAATGATAGTCCCCGACCTTTTTTTCCTACGGGGACAAAAATATCGCACTTTGTGTTAACAACAAAAGCAACGCAAATAATGAAGCAACGCAAATAATGAGCCCCTACAACTTCTCCTCAAAATTACAAATCCCTGTATTTATTGGATATCTCAAAGGATCATGTAAAAAGAAAAATATTCTTTTATATCAGATTATTTTTATCTATTCAGATAAATATTTTCTGGACTAGTTATTATTATTTTATTTTACGTTACTTTTTGTTTTATTTTATATTTTTGTATTTTTTTTTGTTTTTATTCATTTATTTTTTGTTTTTATGTATTTATTTTTGTCTTAAGGTATTTATTTATTTTTGTTTCTATGTATTTATTTTAATTTTATTTTTATTATTCATTTTTGTTTTTGTGTAATAATTTTTGTTTCCATTTTTGTATTTATCTTTGTATTTATGTATTGATTGTTCTAGTCGATCCAAAATGGTTCCGCAAATACAACCCACCTGCCATTCGGTGTTCCTAATTTTCAAAAGACTGGAAACTTCTGTATTTTCCACACCGATGCTTTTTCCCTAGCACAACATAACGATTCGCATAGGCCTCTATGGTTCTCCTACAACCTACCACAGAAGAACGTGAGTTACTTTCTTACTTTACAGCATTTGGTTGGTTTAGATTGTTCGTCCCAGGATCGGAGATTACCAGGGCCGTATTATGAATTATGGCCTACGAACAATTTTAGGCTAGTAGACCTGAAATCATTCGTAGGCCCAACATTTCAAAGTATTTAAGAAATTGAAATATGATAAAATTATAAAAATATAAAATAAAATTATATTTTATTTAAATATAAGAAAACAAAACAATACCATTTAACAAAATTACCCACATACAATATATCAAAATATATTAAATGCAAACTTTCCGGAATTTATATATTGGTATCAGAAAGATTTATATCGTTATAACATTATTGAGACCAAAGTTTTATATCGTTTATAACATTATTGAGACCAAAGTTTTATCAATGTCTTAGGGCCCCCAAACGCTTTGATCCGACCAAGGCAATACTGATATCTTTTCCGGGCGCCTCGTCATGGGATAATGACTAGCAAGCTGGTCTTGCTGATCATAACTAGTCATTAGGTGCTCTATAAATTTGGCCTTGTGCCAAAACTAAGCTGCGCTTGGTAATTAACTACTGACATCTTGTCCAGTATAGCATTTCAATTGACAAGGGGAATAACTCCGCAATGCTCATCTACTCGCCGAGTATCTAACCCCCTAAACTTAGCTTAGTATGGCTCAAGGCCATAGCTACTGGGCACCTAACTAATACAGTAATGATGGTCTGCGAGACCAGCTTACTAACCTCTGCTCCAAGGTGAGGCGCCCAAACCTAGCTTCCATATCTTTCCAAACTGTATGTCGCGACATTTCAGTATGTCGCCGATAATCTCTAGGTGTGTTGCAAAATCAATTATAATTTTGTATATCTTTCATAAGATACTTTTCCTTAGTCAGTTGAACGGTTGGGATGACATTATATAAGTAATGTGTCGCAAAGAATTTCATTTTTAAAAAGTGTGTCACCAATGCAAAATGTTTGGAAAGCTCTGGCTAGCCCAATGTAACAAGTGTTCACAGGGCTATGAATAAAAAAAATCACAAAGCTTTAAAGTAGAATTTAATGATTTAATCATCGAATTTTGCAATTTTGTACTTGAAATTTGTTTGAGCATGCGATCAGGTATTAATGCAAGCGTTGCTGACAGGCACAATAGTATTGTTATGTGTATTAAGTTTTCAGTCATCATATGTTCTGTATTATTTGTAATGTTTTCATTATTGTTTTCCTTTTTTTTATATATATATTTGGCGTCTATCAATGAAACCATATGAATTCCCCCAATGCTAATGTTACTGAATTATTCTGTTGTTGACGCTGCAGGTATCGTGACAATATAACATAGTTTCTCATAAAAGATTCTTTTTAGTGGGGCCGCTTAGCCATAAAAGCATATAATTTGGTACACTTATAGCCAAAGGCATTCAAAACAAATCTGGATATAATTAGTTGAATTTTTACCATACATAATCTTTGGGAATTGCCATTTGGATAATACATGCAAGTCATGGCAGCCAGGGCTGGTATGAACATTGTAATTGCAATAAAGTTGCGTAGACTAGTCTGATATGGATGACCACGGTGACAAATCAAAGATTTTTAAAGATGCAGAATTTGAATTTGGAGCTTTAGAATTGCCCAGAAGCTTCCTTCTATGTCACAATTCAGGACTCAAAGTAAGTGATAACAATAACTTCCTAAAGGTAGGGTCTATCGCGGGAAATCTTATTCAGCACTCCCCTTCACAGTAACAGAGGGATGTGCAGTCTAAGGCAGCTATTTTGTACTTGCACTGCCTAACAAAACCCGTCCATAGTTTGGCTGCCTTGTATCTGGTAGGCATGTCCAGAAGGATTCATATTACCCTTCAGATGACTTTGACTAGCTCCATCTACACGATGAAGGTACTTCTGGTGTAGCATCTGACCTCACACAGGACTTCCTTAGTACACTGCTCACTTAACATGCTCCTCTAGGACAGCCTTTGGAGGAATTGAGTGCACATTGTGCCTTTGCTCAAAAAGCTTCCCCCTTGCCTTGTCTATTTCTGTGCATGTGCTGGTTCGTTCATAGAGCCGGGTAATAAACCTCTCAATCGTGGTCATCACCTCCTGTTGTATGTCATCCGGAGCAGAACACAAAAGTTCTTTGTTTTCCTCATCTACCTTTGGTTAGCGAACAATAAAATTCAGAATCGAAAAATAGATTATTATCTTTGCAGTGACCTCTAACTTATCTTAGTATGGCACAAACTACTTATAATATTAATTTTGCTGTGGTCTCAAACGAATTAATGTTTTATTGCTGAAAAAATATATTAACACTACGCATTATTCTATTGATAAACACAAAGTTTGAACCACAATTTGACAATATTTTGTCCAAAAAAAACGAATTTCATAATTCTCACTCATTGATACTACATGGAGGTTTATGTAGGTATATACTCATATAATGAAAAATATTAAAGTAATTTTTGTTTTAAAGAACAAGCTGTTTCCGTAGCCTTGTATGATCATTGCATTTTTTTATTCGTCTTGGCCCGCAAGATATAAAAACATTTCTAATCAGGCCGGCCTCCCAAAACGTTTGCCGACTCCTGGTGTAGACAGTTCCTTCAGTCGCCAATGTTAAAAGTGGGTGAGGGTTGTAATGAACAGTTGTCGGTTTGGACTGGACACCACTTTCTTTCCGTGAACGTATTTGTATCCGATTGATAATGTAACAAAAAACTTCTGGTTACTTGAACCGTAGCTTCTGTCTTCCACCATATGTCACTCACAACTCTAGCCCTACTGACGTCACTAGACTGCCGACCATTTACATACCCTGTTCCTGAGCCGAACAGAAGTGGTAAGAGGTGACATGACAGTAGTAGTGAGAGTGGTCTTCATTCAAATATCCAACACTTTTTCATCATTTCTTTTATTTAGTCTAGCAATGTGACGAATTATGATCCGTCTGGTAGTTTTGAAAACGTGCATCAGAACATAACCACTGGAAGCCTCTTCCTTACTGGTAAGTCTAAGAAATTATGATCTTCGTTGAGGAATGTTTCAATATTCCCTTGATTTTGCGCCTAATGTACCTAATTACGAAGGCTCTACAGGTCCAATGATCATGAGAAGTTTAACCTCTCTATGATATAATAGTTTCGATTCTGTTTCTTATTCGGCCACAAAGAAATAAATAATGGTGAGTATTTCCAGACCCAGCAAATAATCTTGCGTGAGATTTTCGCTACGATTAACACTGCTGCAATGATGTGTATTTGTCCATGGTTGGAAGCGGTGATTGCATTTATCACTTATTCTCCGAAGAAAAATGATTCCATTACAAATAATGTACATGAAAACTAATTAACGTAAAAAAACGAAACATTTATCTATAAATGCAAGTGCATACTAAAAAGGTACAAAAGGATTGTAAACAAAATTGTTGAATGTAGATGGAATAGAATAAAGATACGTAATGTTCTTTTTATATTAAGTTGATGCAAAAGTTTCCAGCATTTCTGGACAACACTATTTATTCATATGAATACATACCATTGTTTAATCTGTCATCAAAATATTTTCCATGGCTTTCTATCTCCGTACGCCACCTTTCAAGTAGAGTGTGCATTCCATCATAAAAGAACGATTCAGATTTTGATTTAATGAATTCTTCGAAGAGATTTTCGATATCTTATACTTGTTGGAACCATTGACCAGACAAGGTGTGTTGTATGGAGCGAAATACGTGATAGTCTGAAGGTGACAGGCTTGAGGAATACGCTGCATGAGAACATGCGTCATCAAACAACAAAATCGTCAGGCGACTTCCATGCATAGAGTAATATATTTTCTACTCCAATGCATCATTCAAACAAGGCAATTGCTCATTGTAGCATTACAGAGTAACATTTTGTCCAGGTTCCATCAACTTACGTTTAGGTTGTGATGTTGAAGGCTGTCCTGTATCTACCCACGATTTTCTTCCTTTTAGATTCTCGTAATAAATCCATTGTTCATCGCTAGTGACTATCTTGTCCAGAAATTGTTTTTTTTCTGTGTCCATCAAGAAGAGAAAGACAAGTGTTTGTTGCCCTAAGTTCATGTGGAACCGATTTTCCTAGGTTCAGACATGTTCCTCGGGCTTGTAAACAGTGTAGTACAGTTTACTCATTGCACAAGCAATAAAGAAATGAGTCAACTTCGAAGACACTTTTAAGATTTCCCTAAAGTTTTACAAAAGATGGCACTGGGAAATTCCATATCAACATATATGAAATCAAATAATGGATAATTTTATATCCGACAGAATAGGATAATTATAAAGACATTAGTTGGGAACCCATATTTGCTCGGCGCTGGTGTGAACAACTGCTAAACGAGCGGTTTAAATCGTAATGATGAAAGCTTCGCTAGCTCAGTGGGAAGAACAGAGCCTGCATATAAGGTTGCTTCCAAGGTGGACCCGGTTTCGATCCCCGCACAGCGCTTGTTTCTTTATTTACATTTACGATTTAGGCCGCTCGTTTAGCAGTTGTTCACACCGGCGCTTATTAAGTTTTAACTTAGTATAAGTTCATACTTCCTGTTTCCCAGAACCAGTGATAACTCCTACTCTCACACTCCTACCTCAACTATTCCGTTTTTACTATGAGTATTTAAATTGCAACAAAAGTGGGATTAATAATTAATATTAGTGGTGATAGTAGGTTACTACCAGGGAAATAAAATACAGTAAAATAAGATAAAGGTAGGGAAAAGAAAACAATGACAGACAATAAATAAATCAAAGTTCTTATCTCATGAACTGGGGCCTTGTTTCAAAGGGAAAGGGTTCTGGCTACACTAGATGGGAATTTACTTTATATATATATTGCCTGTGTGTTGAGATTCACATCAGTTGCCGATTGCGTAAAAGGCACAGTTTAATTAACATAATGCCCCCCCCCCCTGGTCACTACGAAAAAAGAGAGGCCTGTTCATTTCCTGTCAGAGGATAATACTTTTCTTCGTATTTTAGTATAAGTTTCCTTTCACTTCTGAACACTTACAGGTGAAAACAAGTTTACCTTTACTTTTGCAAAAGAAACTTATTTTTACTTTAGAACATTCCCCTTGGTCCATGAGCATGCATGCCAACTTTGGTTGGGCTGCGCTCATGTTTAGGTGGTTTCTATAGCGTGACAAACAGACAGACGGTGTGACACCTTTCACTTATATATACAGATATACACTTCTATACTAATCCCTGCAATTTCATATCTCTTTTGCAGGAGAGAAATATAACTACCCTTCAAGTGTGGTCCCCATGTACAAAGGCTTTAAAGAAGGTAAGACATTTATATTTACAAAGGAATCTCATGGAAATTATGTAATGCATTCTTGCAATATAAGAATATAACAAGAAGTAATTAATAGATTGTAATAATGCTGAAAACAATAAAGAAATCCTATTACTTTTCCAAATGGTGCCCAATCCATTTACAAGTTTGTATAAACTTGATGAAAAATAACTTCACTGACGTTATTGTCTCAATTTTGTTAGCCCATCTAACAAAATTGAGACAATAACGTATGTGGTTTGTTCGGATGAAATCCATCGTCTTTGTTGTTTGTTTTGTTTTTTGCTATTTTTTATAACTTTTCGGTCGTGTACACTCCGGCCTTCCTCGAATGTCTCTTGTGTTCTGGAATGTTGTCGAATCTTGTTCTGGGGTAGCATACGCATCCCCTTTCACATACGTCACCTCCGGGCTCTGTGTTTTGGGGATTGTCTCCTCCTGACTTCTGCGTTGACCTTGTGACTCCTCGTTGAGCTTTGTACGCGCTCTCATCTCTTGGGCCATGCTTAGGGGATTTCAAGTTCATTGCTTGTTTCTTCCTGATTAATCGTCCCACAAGCTATTAATGTCGATACTCGATCTGCTGAATGAGTTATCTGAGTATAGTATATGAACATATTCTTTCAACCTTCTTATTTGCTAATGCTTCTCCCTGTCTATTATTTTGACTTCATTCCATAAAGGTCGATGTGCCTCCCTCTCCCTTCACGCATGGTCAGCTATACCAAATGTTAAGGTGTCCCCATGTGTTACAGCTTTTCCGTGTTCCTCAAGTCTTATTTTTAGATGGTAACTGATCTCGACCTTGTACCCTCTGCCACAACTGCATAGAATATTATACACACAATTCTTGGTCATGTGTTCTTCCAGTGGGGGTTTTACTTTAACTTAGTTGTTCGTGGCTAAATAACGGTTGAAATTAATAAATTGATATATGCGTATCGACTTTACAACATCATATAAAACGTGTTCTCGCTGACAAAAAAATCTACATTTTTTTCAAATACAAAAATTAATTTACTTATTACTGAAATGTAAGATCAGCATAGAAGAAACCAAACATAGAGCCGGATCGAGAGAGAACGTCAAAGACGACGACGTGAACGTTTACGAGAAGATGAGTGACAGGAGATTCGCAATCGCAACAGACAGAGGATGCAAAAAGTCCGTGGCACAACTCCGATTTCCAGAGAATGACATGGTTGAACAATATAATACTAATATTGGTGAGATGAACGTTGTATGTCAATACTATGGATCCATTAGATTCCCATTGAATTGCTGTCCGAACGGAAAGGATTCACTACTGAACTTACAAGGATACCCTGCTTAACTGATTATTTGGCATCAATGATCATGAAGACACTAACATTAAGTCATCTAACTACAATTGAAGAAATCTAAGTATATGCACCTCGACAACTTGAAATTGTACGAAGTTGACATTCGCCAGATATATCAGTCAGCACACAAGGCTGTGTCGAGTTTGAATGTTTTGGGATCAGCGGTTCTTGAGAAATCGAATAAAAGATTTTTTTAAATATTAAAGACTATAGATATTTCTTCTAGATGTTTCTATAAATAATCTCCTTTGAATTATCTTAATTTAGATATAAAATATCTAAACTGCAACACTGAAGAAAAGTAACGGAAATACCTCGAAGCCGTAGTTTGATACGACGGACGGGAAATCATTTTACATGACAATTATGGCAGGCTGTTCCACACACCATAAAGTCCGGCCCCTTCCAAAAATGCACATTTGGAACGGGCACTCCCCTAGTACATTAAAAACTACAATTCTGCATTTTGGGATGAGGG
The DNA here is from genome assembly GCA_006491835.1 of Architeuthis dux. Lineage (NCBI taxonomy): Eukaryota > Metazoa > Mollusca > Cephalopoda > Oegopsida > Architeuthidae > Architeuthis > Architeuthis dux. The sequence goes on from VCCN01005562.1 coordinate 3,031,090, forward strand.
AGGGTGGGAGGAAGAAAGTGGAAAGAGCTGGTGGGGTAAGAAGGAATTTCTTTTTATTTTGTATCAACTTTTGAGGACGTATTAAATTACCTTTTTTTATCAAGTTAAATATTTTTTTAAACGGTGGAATTTCCACGGGAACTACTAATAAAGTCATAAATACATGTAACGCATAATTTGTTCGCACATAACTGCGCCATGTTGATTTCTTGTTCTCTCCCCACGTCCAACCTCTCTCTGTGAATGTCTTTTTGTTTTTCAATGGTTTAGATTATTTATCTTTATGTTTGTTTGTTTGTTTTTCTCATCAGATTGAATTTTATTTTTGTCAGAACTCATAACCGGAAAAATTGATAACTTGTAGCCATTTTAGTTGTCGTGTTTAAAGATAAGAAACAAATTCTTTTCTCTCTCTCCCTCACTTCTCTTCTGTCGTTAAGACATTCTCCCCCACTTCTCTCACAAACACCAACACATACTATATACATACTACACATATTGTATATTATATATACATAACCCACGCATAGGATATACGTAATACACACACACAATATCTACAAGTAACACATACACACAATGTGCATACACGTAAGACACACACAATATATACATGTAACACGCATACAATATACGCACGTAACACGCACGCGATATATATATATATATATATATATATATATATATACCCGTATTCATCAAATTGGTGTCAAAATAATTCAGTAGATATTCACGTTTTGTTATGCTAAATGTCTTGAAAAGTTTTTTGTTTCTATCCTTCTAAAATCGTGTTCGGGGTTATTCAAGAGATTAAAAAAGTGAACTCGCGTTGCTATATGGAAGAGTTGCCAAACTAGTAAGTTAATCCACACACCCCGCTATTGAGCATTTTCCGAAAACAAAGGTCTTCTGTGATATTTATGCACACATCTAATGTCTGTTTATTTTAAAAGACGAAAAAAATAATAATAAATAAATACAAAAAATCGTCTAAGGGAGTGGGGGGACGGCACGAAACACGCTCGCAATATATATACATGTAGCACACATGCAAAATATAAACACGTAGCATTTACACAATATATATATATACACTTAACATACGTACACACACATAATATACACGTAGCACGCGTACACACGCATATGTAACACATATAGTATACGCAAGATACATATGCACTTATATATGTAACACACACATAATATATACGTAATACTCACACATTATGCATGGGTAACACTAACGCACACAAACATTATAGTATATACAAATACGCATGCATACACACACATTATAATACAAAGGAAGCCGCTTATTGTGATAATGTTTGGGACCGGGTATTTTGCATAACAATAACTGGTTGATAACATTATACGACGGCTTTCTAGAGGAAGCCGATTATTGTAATTACTTTAGTGTTTGGAACCGACTGATGTTTATACAATAACCGTTTAATAACATTATCCATGATTGTGATAAGCGGCTTCCGTACCACGTACATATATAAAATGTTCTCCTTTGTAATACAAATAGATTAATGGACAGCACAAAAGTTGAATTTTTTACATTATGCATATATTGATCCTCATTTAACCGATTGGTGACCATGGGACAGTAAACGCAGTAGGAAAAGACCAGGCACAAGATGGCGGGACGAGATAGAAAAGTTTGCCGGTAGGACGTGGCAGAAGTCAGCAATTTAGGTTGTCATGGAAGGAGATGGGAAAGGCCTTTGTCCAACAGTGGACTTATAACGGCTGATGATGATGATATTCCTCGTAAAACTTTAGCCGTATGACTACAAAGTAAGGAAATGGTTCTTTACTGCTAAGAAACAACCATTTTCTATCCGCCGCCTTAGAAATCGATGCCAAAAAATGTAATTATTCCAACAAAAGTGAATGAGAATCTCAAAAGCTGCACTTGCCGAACTCACAAGTACGACGACGTCACATTCGTAGATAAATATAAGAGATGAAAGTAACTCCGAAAACCATGCCTGTAGATAATATCTAATTGACAAACAAGAGATGTCATTGTTTTTGTTGATATTCTGATGTTTATTTGCACCATCTTAAACACCATCGAAACAGGTCTGGTTAGTCACGCAATATGTGACCAATGTCTTTTGGTAGCATGCCGTGTTGAGGGTGATCAATTAAAAAATTGGGAAAAGGGGTGATCAATGAATAAGTTATTTCTCTCGTCTTTTGTTGGACCGTGATCTCTAAAAGAGTCAAAATTTTCGAAAAACAAGCGTGAAAGCTGCCGGACACGACCCAGGGTAACAATTTAACATAAACTTACATTGCAAATTGAACCGTCCACTAAAAAACCTAGACATAATGTGGAGTAAATGTTTCCATTTCAGCCCTTTAGCTTCATTGGTGCAGCCTGTAAGCGTGATACATACATACATACATACATACATACATACATACATACATACATACATAGCCGGTCAGACCAATTTGAAAACTGAAGAAACCTATGTTGACAGTTTTGGTGAGTAACTCCGAAAACCATACCTGTAGATAATATTTAATCGACAAACAAGAGGTTACATTTTTTTTTTAATATTCTGGTTTATTTGCACCATGTTAGACATCATCGAAATATTAACAGAGGATGAGAGTCATTATCAAATTTTTACTAATATTTTTCATCTGTAATAGAAATGGGGAGGGGGGAAACATCGGGAAGCTATCTTTTGTAGTTGTAGTGGAGAGGGGGAAAACACCGACACAGTTTCGATGCAATGAGTCCAACGGCACGTCAATGCTGCAACACTGGAACGATTACTTCAAGAGACACTTTCTCGCTTATCACCGGTAAGCTATCACGAACTCCGAGCGGCTACGAGGTCATTTACAGTATAAGTCCCAAACACGGTTCCAGCTTGGCTTCAAGTGGCGAGTCAAGAGCGAACTGCTGAGCCCTTGCGGCCGGGGCCTGTTATAGCCAGCAACTCGCCACATTCGGGTTGCTTCGTCCATATATATCGACGACCCGTTTCACCCGGCTTTTGCTTTGCCATACCTCAAGCAGGTCATTTCCTCGGTCGAGTCCATTTCCACTTCGTCGCAACATCATCATAACTCAGTTGCTTTTCATCGGAACTACTCAGACCGTCAGTCTATGGCCGTTAGTAAACAGTACGGATCGGAAATACGGATAAGCTCTCGGTGAGACTCGAACTCACATCAGTTTTACAGCTGGCAGAAAACTTAAACTTATCTTTCATTTTCCCTGATCGCTCGAAGCCATATTTGTTATTGTTTTTACGTACATTGGTGGTAATAGTAGTAGCAATATTATCTTTATTTTTATTAGATTTGATCTTCTGCCAGCCGTAAAAGCTCTTGTAGCTCAAGCGGTAGAGCAGCCGGTACGGCTAACCAGGCTTCTCGAGGCAAAAGGGGTTTGAGTTCGACTATCACCGAGACTACTACCACTACTAGTAATCCTCATGCACGTCGTGGTGCGTAGAGCCAACCAGGTTCACCAGTGTTTTCCATTCACGTTCTATCCAACGCGAGATGTTCAGACTGTGCCAAGGAGACGTCGCACGCTCTGAGGACTTGGATGACGACATCAAGCCAGTGGGTGCGAGGTGCATCCTTGGGTCGCCTCAATCCGGTCGTCCGAGGAGCAAAATTTAGGATGTTCTGTGGGAGGAGGCACAAACTGTGTTCGCACCAACGGATGCGCCGTTGTACCGCAAGGCGTGAGACGAATAGTTGTTGGGTCCGTCCTCGAAGCTCTTAGTTGGTGATGCGGTGGGACCAGTGGATGCCTTCAATGCTCCGAAGTGCCTTGCTGTCAAAGCCGTCGAGTCTAGCCGTCAAGGTCTTGTTTAATGGTCAGGTCTCAGACCCATACAGAAGGACGGATAACACCGCAGTGCTGCACATGCAGAGCCCCTTCCTTCGGTAGATAGATCGACGCCACAAGCGTCTCCAAAGTGACTGCATGACTCCTGAAGCAAGTCCTCGTCTGCGATTCATTTACTCACTGCCATAGACTGACGGCCTGTGTAGTTGCGATGACAAGCAACTAAAATTAAGAAGAAATATTACTAGTCAAAGATTAATAATGGTTGACAATGCTTCATCTGATAAAAAAACTACAAAGCACTTAGAGAGCGCATGCATCTGCCAACCCCATAGTCATTAGAAACTTAATGAAAATCAGTATGTAGTTATGATGCAAGGGAGGTAAATGTAAAGATTCCTGGATCCGGCCCAAAATTTAACCAATTCTTCCTTACGCCATGGCCTACCCTTCTATTGACTTTCAGGTTTTTGGGATATTGTGTGGGCATACATATCGCAACAATGCAGGTGGGGTAACTGTAAAAACAATTCTTGGAATCGCCCGAAAATTTAATCAGTTCTTCCTTAGCCCATGGCCCACTCATCCAGAAAATGTCATTGGAATTCATTGAGAACTTTTGGAGATATTGTGTGGAAAGACAGACAGACACGAGTGAATAAAATCAATACAGGTCTGGTTAGTCAGTCAAGAGAAACGTAACCAGCGTCTTTTGGCAGCATGCCGTTTTCGGGGTGATCAATAAAAAA
>VCCN01005562.1:3036003-3055273 GCA_006491835.1 Architeuthis dux
GAAACCTATGTTGATAGTTTTGGTTGACGGTTTCTAATAATATAATTACCACTAATACTAATAGAGTATGAAAGTATATGATTCTTTTTAGATTAACGTTACCAGTAAGTAAAGGTATGCTTCATGCAGGTTAATCAAATCATATATACGACATGATCAACACTAAAACGAGATGGCTAAGCCGAAGAATACCAATTCATTTTCCTAATAATCTGGATCTAGATCTTCCGTCTTTCTCTTTCTTCGTGTTTTCTTCTTTTTTCTTTCCCCCTTCCCCAACCTCTCTCTCTCTCTCTCTCTCTCTCTCTCTCTCTCTCTCTCTCTCTCTCTCTCTCTCTCTCTCAAGAATGTAATCCTTGCAAGTATTTTTGTTTTCCTATATTCGTCTTAGAAGGAAAGAAAATTATTTTTTGATAACACACATGGCTCCAATGCGCATGTCAGAAAATTTCATCTTCATGGCTCTGATACTTTCTTATATAGACAGCCATATTCTCATATTAGAGACTGTCAACCAAAACTGTCAACATAGGTTTCTGGCTATGTATGTGTCACGCGCACCAATGGTGCTAGAGGGCTAAAAACGTTCAATATTTACTCCTTATTATGTCAAGAAAAAAAAAACGCTAATTGATCCCTTAGTTTGTCTCTAGCAGCATTTACGCATGTTTTTCGAAAATTCAGACTATTCTAGTGATCACTGCCCACCAAAAGGTGAGCGAAGTAACTCGTTCGTTGATCAGCCATTTTTTTCCAATTTTTTATTTGATCACCCCCAACACGGCATGCTGCCAAAAGACGTTGGTCACGTGACGGTTTCTATTGAGTGACTAACCGGACTTTTTTTTTTGCATTTATTCTCCTTTTTCTTTCCGATTTCTTTTTAAGAGAAATCCGAAGATAAGAGCAAGCCATCATCTGTTGTGTTTCCATGAATTAGCATAACAGAAATTACGAATAGAATTACTGGAGCCTGTAAGGAACATCAGATCCTTTTTTTTTCTCCTCTAAATCTACGCTTTCTGCGTTCCTTTCGGGACACGATGTGAATCAATACGCTTTTAATGTTCTACAAGAACACACTCTTTCCTTTTGTTCCAAGATGCAAAACTGTCGGAGGAAAAATGTATATATAAGAGAGAGGGGCTTTGCATCAATGAACATGCGGAGACAGCCATGTTTTAAAATGATTGACGAACCAGTATTCCAATATACAAGGGCACATCAATAAGTCCATAGCCTGACACGTAGTTATTAGCAGAATCTTTATCTGAGGATTTCACTGTATAATGTTCGATCTATGTGAATAATATTCACCATGAATTAGGTGCATTGGCAAGGAAGGAGATTATATTGAGAAATACATATTTGTTGTGAACAGTAAATGTTTTTTTGTTTTTTTTTCATAATTAGCCTGCGGACATATTGATGTACCTACGTATATATACATTGAAAATTAGCAAGATTAACCGGTGTAACTTAGGGGGCTATCAAACTATTGGATTTTACATTTCAAGAATGCCGTAGAATGGATCGGCCATGTAGAAGGGCTTTTTCGGAGCTTTAAATCAATCTTTTCTTTCCATAGATATCTATGCTTGGTCTACTGATAAATTGATCATAGTATATGCGCTGCTTCTTTCAATGTTCTTATCCTCTTATATTGTTTCTAATCTCCTGCCATTGCCCACGCCCCATTACTACAGTATGTGATACTTACGGAGCAATATATATATATATATATATATAATACACCTTTTTAACTTTGACTTCAGAACTTTTAACTTTGACTTCAGAAATTTTAAGATTGACTTCAGAAATGTTTAGAAAAGTTGAAAGTCGATTCTAACTAAGAAATACATTTAAATCTGAAGTAGAATATTGTTTACAATTACATAGTAAGCAGTGAATCAGCGTATTTAGAGCAGTGTTTTCAATGTGGGTTCCGCGAGATAAGGTGTTTTTAATAAAAAATTTAATAAAAACAAATATTACTTATAAAAGAATTGGTATTTACTATTTTCTAAATATGCTAACACAAAAACTAAATGTCGCAACAGACTGGACGCTGCACCAGACATGCAAATTCCAATATTAAACCAAATTTTCAGAGGATTTGAATATGAAAATATTCTACACGTAGGAGCGATAAAACATCTGTTGCATAATACTTTGTTGAATCTCCAAATTCTTGATGAAATGACATCGAAGAATCCAACCAGCGCTCTTGATAGAGAACGGATTGTGTGATGTGCAGAAAAATGAAGGGCACTGGAAGACGCTCAGCCAACAGTTAGGTGCCAAATATAAATGTGCATAGAAGTGTGTGCGTAGTGGCGAAACAACGAAAAGGCCTCATGGAGGTGGGAGAAGACGAATGTTATCAGAAGAACAAGTGCAACATTTGTGTGCATGGATTGAAGAGGATTCCCAGTTAACACTGAAGCAACTTGCAAATAAGCTCAAGTACAAGTTACAAGTCCAGGTGTCAGAAGTAACAGTCCACAATTATCTACAAGCGCAATTCATTAAATTAAAGAAGACCCATGTTCAGATTTCTACAATGAATTCTGATAGGAATAAACAATTGCGACTTCAATGCGTAGAACAAGTCTCCTACTACATTTGACAACGAAAGTTTGTAATTTGGGTGGACGGAACAAACTACAACTTATTTTGTCGAAGATCTTAAGGTCGTACGTGAAAAGGCCAACGGGCGTTGATGTCATTGCCTGGGAGTAAAGGTCCAAATGTACATGTGATATTGGCCATGTCATCCTACAAAGTCATTTATGCCACCCGTCGAAGAGGAGCCTTCAAATCTGAAACCGCGAAGGAATGGCTACTTGAAATGCTATCTATGTAGTCTTCCTGGAAATACCGCGGCATTTGTTGTCCCTGTGAGAGATAAAGCTCCTTGTCACAGTAAGTTACATGAATGTGCAATCCAATATCCTGGGTTTATCGTTCTTCGACTCGACCCTTATTCACCCCAGCTTAATCCTGTCGAAATACTGTGGTCAAGCATTGTGAAGCGAAACATGTGAGTACCGGCTGTCAACCCCTCTGCCATTAGTGAGCAAAGAATGGCTTTTCTGGAGTCCAATATTGACCAAGCTCTTGCCGAGATCAGACCTCTGGATTGTGTCAAGTCTTATTAACATTCTTCTTCATTCTACACTGCTGTTCTTAATTACTTTCATAAGACCTCCATGCATCTTAGAGGTGTTTGATATAATCTGTCGTACTGTTTGTTGAGTTTATAAGCAATGTCATATACATAGATATATTCCTTCTTTGATTATAATTATTTTATTTTAATAGATCTAAGTGGTTCAATTTATTTTATTTAATTTGAATGACTTTTTTGTGTTAGAGTACTAATGCCATGATAAATACAGAATAATGAATAAGAATAGTACATGAACAATTTAGAATAATAAATTAGAAATTAATAAGTGATTCCCATCATAAATGTTTCAAAATCTTTCCAGTAATCAAATATTTGAAAGGAAAACAAGATTTTGAAAAACAAATTACACGATAATGAAAACTACATTTTTGTAAGTTTTTCTTTTTTAAAGTTCTGAAGGCAAAGTTAAAAGTTCTGAAGGCAAAATTAAAAAAGTGTAGTTAATACCAAAGAATTCGCGGATATATTTGAATTTCTATGAAAAGAATAAAATAGTGAATTTGTTTCAGTTGAAAATGGTGGGTAGCAAGTATTTTTATCAGCAAAACTTTTACCCCCAGTGGAAGAATCCAGTGTTATGTTTTGGTTGATGTATTGTTGAATCTTATTATTTATTTCTACCTGCTTCATATTATACTGTTTGAATATCATCTGGTGTCTATTCATAGCTTTACTAAATTGTCTAAATATTTTATTTAAATCTCCTCCTTTGTTTAACCATTCTAATTGTTAAATGTGTGCTTTTTTTCTATAAAGTCCATAACTTCTAGGGCTGCCAGTGCTATTATTAGGAATTCTGCTAAAATTGTACCGTAGAAAATGTATGATGGTATATCACTGCTTTTTTGTGGCATCCTTACTATGTGAAATGTGAATGCATCCCGTTTATCGAACAGTTTGTATATAAATAATCCATTCTCGATCTTGATATCCAGATCGGGAAATGTTGCACTTTCACCTTGGTGTTCAATTTTAATTAATCTGTATCGTTCAGACAGCATAAGTCATCTATAAAGCGGGTACAACCGTGGAATTTATATGCTCTACCTATATTATTTTTAATTAGTGACGACATAGATTTTTATTCATGTCTGTGTAGGTATAAGTTAGCCGAAAACGATGGGAATACCAATTGTTTGTAGAAGTAATTTGTTACCGATTCTGAAGTAACTGTCGTTTATTAGATGACTGACACTACTTTTTAGTGTAGATTTATTGAAATACGGTTTGTTGTTTACTGTTTTGCACCAGAAATCTTTAGAGTTTGTAACGCTAATGTATTTGTTATGACCTCCTGCAAATGCTAAATCTATTATATTGTTCAATTCTATGATGAGGTCTTTGCGTAGAATTTGTGTATAGAGTATACTAAAATCGTATGTAGTAATGGATTTTGCCTTTTTTCTAGCATTTATATTATCCAGTTTGTTTTTATTTTTGAGTTGTTAGCTACCCCTGAATAGATTAAGGTTACTATAAAATGTATTTTTCCTATGGAAATTATATATGATTATATATTAGTTTGAAAATTTTCAAAATTGCTCTACTTTTAGTACTACATATTTTATACCCTATAATATCTCGAACACCGGTTGGTGTTTTGTGCATTTTTGGTATCCAATACATAATTGATAGTGTTTTTAACTCATCGTCTACTTTAAGTCTTAGTTTTTTTAACATAATTCGATGTTATTAAATATAATTTCTTCTGGATTCTTTTTAGATAATTTGTATGTCGATAATGGTCACCCTATAATTCCTACTTCTAACAGTAGTCTTTGGATGTAGTAACTCTTGCATATAAATGCCACATTGTTAGTTGCTTTGTCAATCGGAACTATAACGGATTTACTTTGAAGTTCTTTGAAATATTCTATGATTTGGGCGTTTCTAAGTATTGGGTTGGTTTTTAGGAGGTGTTTAGATATTTTTAGATGTTGTACTTTCCTATTCACCAATTCAATCATTTTATCCTTCCATTTTGTAAATGTTGACTCTGCTATTTTGTATTTATTTGACATGGTTAGTATGAAAGTGTCTAGTGATTTTTTAATTTCTTTTTCCCATTTATCGTAATTAATACATTTAGGTTCTTTATAGTTTGGACCTTTTGTGAGGAGTTTCCTTAGTTTTGAGTTGTTAACTATCTTTAGATTTCCTGTTAGTATGTGGCCTAGGTCTTTGTCACAGAAATGCCAGGTCTGACATTCGCAATCTGGAATATTTATTGTACCCTCATTATTAATAGTTATCTCTACTACTGTTTTTTTTTATAGTTGAACATTTTATTACGTATTGTTGGTCCTAGTCTGTATGTTATGGATGGTGTATCTTCATTTATGTTCAGTTTATTAGGAAGGCTTTGTACTATTTCTTGATTTGTAAGAATCTTTTGTGGGTTAATGTCATTGAGTCCTTTATTTACATATGTGAAAAACATATATATATTTATACCATTGATTATATTCTGTCATCCTATCTATCAACTCTGATTTTAGCAATATTTTGTACGCTATATATTTTAATATCTTCTTTTTAGCCTGGTTTATTAGTATTATTATATGATTGAATGATCTTGGTAGATTTTTGTTAATACATACTTTTTTTTTAAAGTCCGCGCATGAAACTGTAGAATCTCTGTTATTTCTATTTATGCAGGAATGTATTGGGCGTTCTCTTTTCCGTGCTAGAGGTGGAAAGAGTGTCCCTGTGCAGTCTATGTTATCGCGAGGGGTTTTCTTTTTAACCTTACTATTCAATCCGTACAGATATATTGATTTTAATAATTTCATCCTCTCGTTGTTGTCGTTTATTACGTGTTGTCTCGTCTACTGTACCAAAACTGTTGTATCCATTACCTTTAATTTTTTCTATAATTTGGATTATACTTGATTAGTGAACGAGAATTATCTTGTTATCCAGAAACTCGTCCATCTTTATTGATTTTTAAATAAATTTTAATGCATGATTACCCATCTTTTCTATAATATTTCCAGGTGTCTGGCAAAAACTAAGTAACTTGGTCCACGAATACACAGTGAAATACTCCAGGCTTAACATCGTTTCTGGGCCGGTTTTTGAAGATGGATTGTATGATGTCACCGGGTAACTAACTCACGATCTGATCGAAAGGAAGATTGAAATAATTGACGAACATTTTACTGCTTTTGAATTTGTAACATTTAAATGGTTAACTTTCCAAAGAGCACATGGGTCGGGGCTTATTATTAATTGTAATTGCGTTCCCCTGTTGTTTCATGTATAGAAAGCCTGTCTGCCTTGAAAATCAGCATTTAAAATCCTCGCTTTTCCCTGAGCATATAGTAGAATCATTAGCAATTCATGTAAATATACGTATGATAGTCATATTATGTTAGTAATGCTTGTATTAATTCCTGACCACTGACAATTCTTTTTTTCCTAATTTTCAATGCATCTATCTAGTAAAATCATTTACAATGCATTTACATTATACATATAATAACCATATTCTGTCATTGATCATTTCTTTTCAATACTTTTCTATTGTAAAATCATTAGCAATACATTTACATTACACATACAATAGCCCAATTGTGTATGTGGGTAATGCTTGCATTAATTCCTGACTACGGACAATCTCTTTATTCTTTATTTTCAATGCATGTTTATAGTAGCTTGTGTGTCGAAACTTGCTTAAATCTTAGATCAGAAAACTGTAAAATACGGTGCTCAATTACCAAATGTTTCTCTATCATCACTCAAGCGAAGCGGTATAGTGGTGGAGTAGCGATAAATGCAGTGGGTAGCAATAAGAAAAGTCAACACCTTGTCTACGTATACCCGGTTCAAATAGAGTTGGCACTAAAATACAACCGCGATTGTTTCATTTTTTCCGTGCCACAAGAATTTGATGTGTTATGAGACGATAACATTGAATATGATCCTCGAGGAAGACCCTCGAACATCATCAACGACGGCCAAATTGAAAAGATAAGCCGAGGACAACATTTCTAGCTAGTGCAGCAAATCTTGGAGTTCCCCCAGTGACTCTTTCTCATCATTTAGCTTTAATAATAAAGGTGAGAAAAATGGACAAATATTGACAGACAACCAGAAGCTGTGTTGTTTTGAGGTGTGCTCATCCCTGCTCACTCGCAACAATAATTACTCATTTTTGAAACGTGTCATTACTAGTGATAAAAATTAGAACTTTACGATAATCGTGAACGCATGTTTTGATTAAAGGAATGTTTTTTGTTTTGTTTTGATAAAAATGTTTTACTTTTCTCTATTAGAATCCTACAGTTTATGTGGTCCAACCTAATATTTCAGGTTTACGACCGTCAACAGCAGCATTCCGATACCGACTCATTTTTACGTCATCATTACAAAGTTTTGTTCGGACAATGGTGTCCGTTCCTGTAAAGAAGTGTTGCCAATCATCTTACCACATGTCGAAAAAGATCAAAACTGCCTGGTAAGTATTAAAAAACAAACAAAAGACTTGTTTCATTGTTAACTGAGGCTGCAACGTCATTTCCCCGAGTGAAATGCTCTTGTCCTCAAAACTGAATGTTCTCGTAGCTAAACATTTAACAGAGAGCATATGACGTCATTGTCTGAATCAAAGCTATAACGTAGACAACGAGTAGTATAATAGCCTCTGCCTTATAGGTATCAAACAGTATGTTTATATGAATGCATCTATATCTAGATCAGGGTTCGGGGAACTTTTGTGGGTATTACCTAAAATCTATGTGTTAAAGGATATTACCCCACTCCAAACTTCAAAGTAAACAAGAACTAGCCAATTACTTTTGAAATGAAAAATAAACAAATGTGGCTGAGCGTCCATGCATTTATATCGAATAAGATTAGGTTTAGTGATTTTTTACACGACTTTTATAGTGGACTTGTGCCAAACTAAGCTAAGCTTGGTAAAGACCTACAGTTCCAGAGTAAACTAAGCTTACTACATATTTAAATATTTGCTTTTTGGCCTTGTGTCAGTACGCTTATTAAATATATACATCATTTTTTATATTGGCCTTCTACCAGACTAAGCTATATCCCATATATCCGTAAACGTATTTTCAGAAATAAGCCTACCCAGACTGTTTTAAGAACATTTCAATTAGCTGGTCTTTCTCTTCAAGAAAGAAAGACAATTCCATGTTTCTTCCAAGAAAATGTTGGACATTTGCCCTCTCGGATAGTGTAATGGTTAGCACGTCTGAATCACACGCAGAAGGTCCTGGGTTTGATTACCGGTATGAGCGAAGAGTGTGGAAAACTCTTCATTAGGACAGATTTCCCTGTGCACTCAGCAGCTAATTGAGTACACTCTAAGTTGTGTGATTAGGGTGGAGGTATCCCTTCGGTGGACTTGCATCCTGCCAAGGGGGTGGTCATAAAAACATATAGGAATAAATTCCTGGTCTCGACCAGACTTGAAATTTGCAAGGATCGCTAAGTTGACGCATGCAACAGAATCACAAGTTTTTATCACCACCCCCTTGGCAGGATGACTCACCAAATTTTGACTTGACTCACCAAATCGAGTACTACTGTACTGACGTCACTTAACGACCGACCATTTATATACCCTGATCCTCAGTCGAACAGTAGTGGCAGAAGGTGACATCACAGTAACAGTAAGAGTGGTCTTCATTATGTTCTTGGCAAATGAATTTACGTTTATTACTTTAGAACGGGGTATCCCGTCTCTAAAAATGCGACATTACTTTCTGAACTATTTTTTAATTTACTAAGCTCTGTTTAGTACGGCACAAGGCTGCTTAGAATACCTAGTGTTCCTAAGCGATCACCCAGCTAAGTACTGACCAGGCTCGACACGTTTCCGAACTACCTTATATATAATTTCCTTTTTGACATATTCGACTTTTGTACTTATTTCGCTTTGAAACCTATCTCCCACAGAAACCCAAAGACTACTTGTTTGATCACACGGCCCGCATCCGAGATATCGAACAACAAACAGGTCTAACTTTCATGACTGGTCTACCTTGGAAAGAGTCAGTAAGACTCAGGACTTATCTCCCTTTGGAAATGTGGGAAGATTTGCGTCCCTCGTCGTGGATGAAGCTCCCGCAATGTACGAATCTTAACAAAGCTTGCAAAAATGCAAACAGGTAAGTACAACTTTGTTTCCTCTATGCTAGTGGTTCCCAACCACCGAGCCGCGGACCGGTACCGGGCCGCAAAGCATGTGCAACCGGACCGCGTGGAAACTATATGATTCGGCAATATTTCTTTGTAAAATAAAAACAAATTCATTTACTTGGATCTTAATATTGAATTCGTTAGATACATCCTTTTAGAAACGAAATTGCATGTATTAGCCAAGTTACGTATAGTTGACTTATCACCTATGTTCCAGCCGTGATTAACACCCGGTCCACAAGAATATTGTCAATATTAAACTGGTCCGCAGTGCAAAAAAAGGTTGCGGACCCTGCTCTGCGACACTTACCTTATCTATTAGTATCAATCAAGGGAGGAGACTTGTTCCATCTGTTATGATATGCTGCCACGAAAAGGTTATTCCGGGGTAAAACACTTGTGCGGAAATGTAAGTGACCCGCTCACCTTAGGAAATAGGTATATTGCGTGGGTCTCCAAAGAGACAGACATCAGCGGAGCCGAAAGGCACGAGACCGCAGTCCCTGTTGGGGACAGACTGACGGTTCTCCTTATCTCTCTCCCACTCTTCATCCACCGGCCGACGAAGTGTATGCTGTGTATACTATGAAATAAAAATATGTCCAGATATTTTTACAAGCAAGTCTTCGAGTTTCCTTTCTGTCCAAGTCCAGGACATTCACCCCACTATACAACACATCACATTTTGGCTCAGAGAACTGAAACAAGGACATGGGGAGTTGCAGCGTATCGATCTCAAATTCATACGAGAGAGAGAGAAATTCCAAGATGATATGGTGTAAGAGGGAGATGCGACCACCGCTGTGAAGTCGGTTACATAGATACAGATATCCCCACTTTTCGAACGTTCAGTTTACGCCACCTCTTCGCTTTTACGAAAATAGCGTTCAGCGTTTGTTTTGCAGCAATCCGTTAGAAGGGCAGAGCGCACCCCCCACCCCCACCCCCTCTCTCTCTCTCTCTCTCTCCTACACACCAGTCTCTTTTATGTCCTACCAGCCAAAACTCCGATGAATCAGCTTTTTGCGGGGTTTGGAAACGCTCAAATATTTTCCCCATATAAATTAATGGAAATTGCTTCTTCGCTTTACGCCATTTCGGCTTACGAAAGGTTTTTATTGGCACGTTCTACTTTCGGATAGCGGGAGAAGCCTGTACTATTCGTGGATTGCGTAATGAAAATAGAAACCGGCGTTGCGTACTGATTTTATTCAGAAGAAAACTCAATCGTCGGAAAGTAGCCGAGAATGGACCAAGAAAAAAAAGCCGAGCTCAGAAGACGATGTCTGTTTTTCAGCAAAAAGAAGAAAAAAAGTGGCTTCGCTGCCAGAAGATGTTGAAGTCATCTGTTCTCCCTTGGATGATGACCAAAAAATAATCTCTCAGCATCACAGATGCCTTCGTTTTTTGTCCGTTCACAGCACGTGGGGAAAACCCATCTCAATACAAATGCTTTTGACATATATTCAATACGTAATGTAATTTTCATGTACATCTGAAAAAGAAAAAAAAGGGAAAAAATTAGATCAACAGGTGTGGTTAGTCACTCAATAGAAACCAACACGTGATCAACCTCTTTTAGGAATATGCTGTGTTGGGGATGATCAATAAAAAAAAATTCGAATAAGGGGTGATCAATGAATAAGTTACTGGTCTCGCCTTTTGTTGGGCAGTGATCACTACAAAAAGTCTGAATTTAAAAACAAATAAGCGTGAATGCTGCCGGACACAAACTAAGGGATCAATTTAGCATAAGCTTACATTGCAAAAATGGTGGGCGGTATTTTGAAGGAAAAAAAACAAATGTTTATTCTAGGCATATGTTTAAATTGTCAGCTCTCTAGCTCCATTGGCGTGGCCTGTACGCGTGATACATACCTACATAGCCAGCCAGCCAGACCAACTTGAAAACTGAAGAAACCTATGTTGGCAGTTTTGGTCGACGGTTTCTAATGACGTAACCTGCATTGTCTGTATCAAATCACTAAAAGCATCGTTTTAACTTTATTCCTCCATCATCATCATCAACAACATCAACATCAACATCAACAACAACAACAACTACTACTACTACTACTATTATTATTATTATTATCATCATCATCATTATCAGTTCGTATATGATAAATAGTGATTATTTATTCAGATAAATAAAGTGCGATATCTAACATCACGGAGAAGGAATTTAACCCCATCCCCATCCCCCATTTTCTAAGATCAATGAAAGCTGAGAGCTAACAATGAATTATGGTGATACTAGTAAATACCCGTGAAAGAATTCACAGATATATTTGAATTTCTATGAGATGATCTTTTAAGAAAAGAAATACTGAATTCCGCTCAATGGAGTCCATAGTGTCAAATGGTGGGTAGGAGATAGTTTTATCAGCAAAATTGTTACCTTTAAATGGAATAGTTGATTGTTATGGACAGAGAAACAAAACATGACACTGTTCATTATAAAAGTAGATTAAATTAGCATAACTTGGTATCAAACCATCGATACTGAGAGATCCAATGAGGATCGAACTCACTAACAGCAGGCAGCAAGATTAGCTTGCTGATCATTGCTACACAACGTGCGTCCGGATCGGATCATTTACCTTGAAGTGTCCGGAGTTTCAAATCGTGGTTAGAAGGTATTTTAATCAGCAAATGTCTTACCCTTTGGTGGAAAAGTCCAGTGTTACGGACAGCGAACCAAGAAAATCACAAATTTCAATCGACACGATTGGAATGTAGGGATTCACAGTGCGTATGTAGTTTCAAGGCAACTAGTGCTGCACGACAAGAGAAAAGTGGGATACTTTGAACTTTGGAAGATGCCTAACTGTTTGTGGTCGTTGGATGGGATAAATCAGGTTCTTCCTACTATAACTACAAGAGTTTCTTGTCGATAATCTTGATGGCATGTGCTGATGCACAGTGTTTGAGGATTGCAATCCAAGTAAGGTTGACACATCATAAAGGCTGCCTGTGTCTTGCATAATTACATCCGACGCCATGATGTCAACACCACGCACTGATCAAGAACTAACCGATGCATACAATCTTCTGCCTCAGCCCCACGACATAATTATGGACGTTCAGGTACAGAAGCACAGTAACTGAGAGACAGATTATGTGAACAGTTTTTCGATCCAAGTAATGCCACACAATCGCAATATAGTGTATATTTATTTATTTTTTAAGTCACCTTATAGCATGTGTAGCCCTGCCTCATGTTAATCTGTAAATGATAAACAAAGTAAAGATCAGGACGGGGGAGGGGGTACTTGACATACATACATACATACATACATACATACATACATACGGAGACGTGTCTCTAGAAAATCAGTAAAGGCACCCGGTCCCAGAGTCGATTTAAAGAAATGATGCCCTGTCCTGAAGTCAAGTTTAAAACATGTGTTATGATATGCTGCCACGAAAGGGTCATCTCCAGGTCAACACCTGTGCGGAAACGGAAGTGACATGGTCACCTTAGGAAATAGGTATATGCGTGGGTGTCCAAAACAGGATGTGGGGACCGGCAATGACACCTGCGTAGGTGTTCGAGAAACCTATAAAGCAGAGCCGAATAGAAAACTCAGAGACCCAAGCAGCCAGGAGGGCAGACCGCCTAGGGCTGGGAAGACATAAGACCAAGTTCCCCTGTTGGGAACGGTCTCTCGGCACCCATCATCTCTCTCCCACTCTTCATCTACCGGCCGACGTATGTGTATGCTGTGTATACTATGAAATAAAAATATGTCCAGATATTTTTACAAGCAAGTCTTCGCGTTTCCTTTCTATCCAGGACATTCACTCCACTATACAACACATGACCTGGAATTTTCTTCATAACAATCACCCTGTAGTGGTGAAATCTTAGCGCTCTGATTGGATAGATAAGGTGACGTGAACGATGTCGTTGTGTTGTTGTTCATTTGATAAGACCAAGTAGCATGTCGCACGCTGAAAACAAAACCCTTGGGGTGGCATGCAAGTGGCACGTCGCACATGCAGCGTGTCACGCCAGTTCGATGTAAAAAGGTTTCATATTCCCCATCGTGTGCCACGTGCCACTTTGGTATAAAGGCTAATGGATTTTCTTCTCCAGTGAATTCTTTTCAAACATCTAAAACTTATTCACGATCAAGCGGCATTTTGCTGAACATTCATAAGATATCATAAGCTGGGATATTTACATTAAAGGAAAATAATTCTGTCAATTTAAAAAAAGAAAACCTTTTAATAAATAAATCTAGTCATCAATACTATAAGCATAGAAAGTTTTATTAAATTTCAATAATTAGTTAAATGTCTGTAGATATTTTAAATGTGGATGTATCCGATGTTCAGATTCTATTTCTATTGATGTTTTTAATTTTCCATTGCAAATATTTCCGCCTGTATATATTGGACAAACATAACATCAAAATACTCACCGGTCCTTCTTCTTTCTAAAGATCTAATATTTATGAAATTCACTTTTATATGCGATTTAAATGGATCTTTGTTCTTGTTAAAATCCGAGAGAATACGTAGATCGTATATCGTTGTGTCAAAAGCTAAGAGATACTTGTCTTGCTAAATGTTGACGTGACTATGCGCAAAGACTGCAGCTTTGTGGAATCCTTTATAAATCAGTGCGATCGTAATTTTATAACTTAGGGATATTCTTGCGAGAATTTAGACTTGTTTTTTTATTATTGAACGTTAGTTCCGATAATAACAAAAGAAAAAGAAAAGAAAAATTGATTTGAATGTGGGCTGTTAATGATTGATTTCTTTTCGTTTTCAGGCAAGTTCTGCTCGTATCTTTGGACGGTTTCCGCGCCGATTACACAAAATACAACGCCACTCCAGTCATCAATCGCTTACGAGATTGCGGAGTTCAGACGCCGTTTATGAAGTCCGCCTTTCCGACTAAGACTTTTCCAAACCATTATACAATCGCCACGGTAATGCAAACCATTTCTTCTTGTCTTTTAATTATTATTTCTCATACTAGAATTTTCTGGGAGGTTATGTTTGGGGCCCGAATAAAACCAAGTCTAAATTTCTTTTCATTTCCTTTCCTTTCATTCATTCCTTTCATTCATTCCTTTCCTTTCATTCTTTCCTTTCCTTCTTTCCTTTCATTCATTCCTTTCATTCATTCCTTTCCTTGCCTTTCCTTCTTCCCTTTCCTTGCCTTTCGTTTCCTTTTTTCCTTCCTTCCTTTCCTTTCCTTCTTTCCTTTCCTTGCCTACTTTCCTTGCCTCCTTTCCTTTCCTTATTTCCTTGCCTTCTTTTCTTTCCTTCTCTCCTTTCCTTCATTCCAATCCTTGCCTTCCTTTCCTTCATTCCTTTCCTTCATTGCTTTCCTTCATTGATTTCCTTGCCTTCTTTCCTTTCCTCCTTTCCTTTCCTTCTTTCCCTTCATTCATGCCTTTCTGTCCTTCTTTCCTTTCCTTGCCTTCTTTCCTCCTTTCATTTCCTCATTTCCTTGATTTCTCTCCTTTCCTTCTTTTCTTTCATTCATTCCAATCCTTGCCTTCATTCGTTTCCTTCTTTCCTTTCCTTCATTCCTTTCCTTTCCGCCTTTCCTCGTCTCCTTGCCTTCTTTTCTTTCCTTCTCTCCTTTCCTTCATTCCAATCTTTGCCTTCCTTGCCTTTTTTCCTTTCCTCATTTCCTTGATTTCTTTCCTTTCCTTCTTTCCTTTCTTTCATTCCAATCCTTGCCTTCATTCGTTTCCTTCTTTCCTTTCATTCATTCCTTTCCTTCATTTCTTTCCTTGCCTTCCTTTCTTTCCTTGCCTTCCTTTCATTTCGTTTCCTTCTTTTCTTTCCCTTTTTCCTTGCCTTCCTTTCATTTCCTTTCCTTCTTTCTTTCATTTCCTTTCCTTCTTTCTTTCATTTACTTTCCTTCTTTCTTTCATTTACTTTCTTTCCTTTACTTTACTTTCTTTCATTTTCTTTCCTTTTCTTTCAATTCTTTCCTTTCCTTCTCTCTTTCCTTTCCTTTCTTTCTGTATATATGATAGAATACACAATTTGGCGTACAGTGACAGAAAACTGGCTGAAATACCTTGATGACTTAATGATGATGCAATGAATGTATATGAATAAAAGATTCTGTCAAAAAATGCTAGAATCTTTTGTATCAACCGAGTATTTTATCACGAAGACTCCGAATGACAACCCGTTATACACACACATATTTATATTGCCTCCATGTTAACATACAATGCTTTCTTATTTACATAAGTTCGTCTGTTTATATATAAATGGGCTTGTTACTATTAGTGAGAGTCTAATTAATTGATATTAAACTGAAGTTTGCATTTTGTATTTAATTGCATATTTAACTGTATCTTTTTATTAGTTATGAAGAATTGAACAATATATAGTATCAACCAACATATGGGTGGTATGAAAGGACTCTGATTTCTATGAAGATTCGAGTTTTGTTAAATACCTTAACATACATCTTTGAAAGATTTGGTTAAAATTCTTGCTTTTGCCTTTGTTTATCATAGGGTTTGTACCCTGAGTCACACGGCATTGTGGGTAATTACATGTACGACATGGACAAGGACAAAGTATTTACGATGGCATCAACGGAACCCTTCTGGTGGGGTGGCGAGACGGTGAGTAATAAAGTAAACTTGAATTCTTTTTGAGCGTTTGTGTCTGTGAGTAGCATCCATAGTTTGGTGCTTAAATTTAAAGGTCTCTGATCTTGATAATGGCCAGGGGAGTCGCCGAAAGCGCCAGATCCAAAATGTTTGGAAATACTTAGACATTCTCTTGCACGTAAACAAGAAACATTAATTTAAAATGATTTTTTAAAAAGCATTCCTTGCCAATGATCTTTAACAAAATATGCATACATCTTTCCTCGTCAGAATGTATTGGATCGTTAAAAAGTATCCTCTTTAACTAACCTTTAACATGTCTGCTGCCACGGACGAGATAACTCGTCTTAGCAAGACTTCAGTCCAGTACTGTGGATAAGGTAACTCGTCTTAGAATAATTTGTTATTCTTTCTTTTTTGTATATACAATTATGTATATAATACATTTATTTGATATTCTGTTGTGCATAAAAGTTGATTTGTATGAAAATAAAACCGTTTTAAACGTGCAATGAAGACTTTCTCTTTTCATCAATCTTTTTACGAGAAAAACCTGGAACAGGAGTTACAACGTTAAAAAACGTACAAACAGGTTAAAGTTTGAAAATATCTATGGGCTGATAACGCATCGACACCAATAGGATGGATACATGGTGCGAAATTATTCTTCGAATTATATTCTTGTAGACTTGCATTATAAATACGAAGGCTTTCAAATATGCTATGAATTTCAGTTAAGTGTTCTACTTGCCCTTGTCTGCAGAAGGTGAGAGATGATAAGTGATAAATAGGGCAAAATTATGCATTTTCTTTTTCAACTCCTAGGAGTATTTTGCGTACATATTCATACAGCCGATATTTTATCGCCTCTTACGACCAGAGAGAAGACTGCATTTCGGGCCGCATCCTCAAAAATCTTTTGAATAACGAACCTGATGAAACTAATGAGAATACATTTAGTGTATGGGGAAAATATTCTACGTTATTATTCAACTACGTTTAAGATTTATAGGTTTTTGTATGGCAATGGACAGGCCATGTTGCAAGAATGTCAGACAACCACTAGAGATCATGACTCACGACGTAGATCCCCAGAGATCATATGCGAAACTGTGGCCGACAGAAAATAAGATGGCGTGACGATTTAGACAGGTTCAGGAGATATTGGAAGCTTGTGAATTTGGGGAAGGTTTTTGTCCAACTACGGGCGTTAAAACGCTGCTGCTGCTGCTGATGATGATGATGATGTGGAAACCTAAGCTCGAAAGATATCAGCTATGAATGGGTCACCATTGTTGTTGTAAGATATTCATCTATGTATTGTACATTTTACTACTACATGAACGAGTTGGCTTTAAGGATTAATGTCTGCAGATAGGCAACTTGTGACAATAGATTAATGAGCTTAGAGAAGGGTAACAAAACGTTACGCCTAACTGTAGTTACGAACAAGTGTATTAATACAGAGATGGTTGTAAACAAATATAATATCTATTTGGGTAAGAAAAGGTTTGATTTTACAAACTTTTGAAAAAAATAGTTGTTTTTATCCTTGTTTTGATTAAATAAACTTTTATCAAATTAAAACTAGGTACTTATTTATTTTTCGTAAAAAAAAAGTAAATGCGTAGTTTTAACTTTTTCTTACCAAAAGTAAGTAAATACGTAGTTTTATTCGCTAATTAGGCAATTTCGCCGATTCAGCGTAACATGTGTATTACAAGGTAATATTTATAAATTCAAACCTTTTTTTTATTTGTCCAAACTTGCAGATTTGGACAACTGCTGCCAAGGCTGGTAAAGTGTCCGCATCTTATTTCTTCATTGGCTCCAGTATTTCAGGTATGAATATTTCTTTACTAAATTTAGCTTAGTCTGGCACAGGGATAAAAGCGTTGGGTACCCACTAAAGCTTGAACTTACTACAGTAGTCTGCGAGGCTATCTTACTAACCATTGCCCCATAGTGAGACGCCCAGAGTTATTTACTCAGCTTAGCTAAGTCTAGTATAATGCCACAGTAGTGCGATATCTGGTGAAGATCGAGCTCACTCTGTTAGCGATTTGGTCTGTGGCATAAGCTTGCAAACCATTGGATCACAGTAGGCGCCCTAGGCATGAATTTTAATACGATGTAGTCATTATGCTCGTCATCGTCATTATTATCATATGGAGATACAAGTTATAACGGTTATCGCCACAGCGAAAACCTAATTGGCATAGCGAGTTCGAATTTCGGTTTCGGCTGCCGTTTTCAATGCATTTTCCCTGGTAAGACCATATGTTGTATACCCCGTTGCACTGTTCTGCCGCCATGGGTCGTCTCGTCGTGGGTTGCTCATTTGTGGGAGGGACATCGTGAACTCGGATAGAAAGGAAGGACTCGAAGACTGGTTGTAAAAATATGAGACATATTTTTATTTCATAGCATACATTTTGTCGGCCGGAGAGTGAAGAGTGTAAGAGAGATGATGGGTGCCGAGTGACCGTTCCCAACAGGGGAACTTGGTCTTATGCCTTCCCAGCCCTGGGCGGTCTGCCTCCTGAGCTTCTCTTCGGGTCTGCGTTTTTCTCCGTCTCTTAGCTTCCTTTATCAGGTTTGAACGTCCACGCTTGTGTCGTTTCCGATTTCCACATCCTGTTTTTTTGGACACCTACGCATATGCTAAGGTGACCGGGTCACTTCCATTTCCGCACAGGTGTTGACCTCGAAATAACCTTTTCGTGGTAGTATATCATAACACCTATTATGGTTACCCATTTCCTTGGTAACATCGTTTCCAGCTCATTTTCCCTGATATCACCGTTTCCAACGCATTTACTCGGATAACGCCGTTTTCAGTGCATATCCCTAGTAAGACTGTTATCAAAACATTTCCCTGGTAAGACCGTTTGGAATGCATTTTATATGGGAACAACCGTTTTAAACCTATTTCCTCTGGTAAGACCGTTTTCAACGTACTTTCTCTGTTAAGATCGTGTCATTATACATCTAATAGTCCTATTCTATTTGTCAGTAACGATGCATGGCTATCTTTTCCACTGATTTTCAATACACAAAATAGTTTAAGTACCAAAACTTAGTAAAACAAACTTTAGGACAAAATATTCAAATTTCGATGTTCAATCATCAGCTGTATGTGCAGGGAGGGGGCAAAAGAAAGCAGATATTTTTATCGTAACTTTCAGAGAGCTCTGGATATATATAGCCACTATTAGAAAGTTTTTGATCGTCACATTCGATGTAACTGCAGGTGTATATATACATGAAAGAGATCATTATTATTTGTTATTCTTTCATTTATTCT
>VCCN01005562.1:3056437-3069064 GCA_006491835.1 Architeuthis dux
TTCTGAAAGAGGACATCCTAAGGAACATGTAGAATCATGGGGTGGGTGCACGGTAGGCTCTGCTGGGCCCCGGACTAAGTAACTCTTACGTTTATTTACTTATATAATTAGATATTCTTATTCACCATGACACATTCTGATGAAACAGGGAAAGACTAAATCTCGATTTATCTCTCTGACAAATGAATACGGATCAAGCTTAGATCAGTCTGACACAAGGCCACAATGCTGGGGCACCCAGTGAGTATTGTCAGTAACGCTAATGAGTTCGTTTCTGCCCGGGTACTCCTTGAATATACCCATGCACCAAAGTCAGCTTAGTCTTAATATCTACAATGATTATCGTACTAAGACCGGTCGTAGAATGACGGCCTGCATACCGGTTTCGCAAGTCTTTCATAGCGATTTCTTCCCTCACCTAGTATTCCATGGGTGTAGCTTTGTGCCAAGGTTGGCCAAGTCTAACAAATATCTACTATTGTAACTACTGAACTTAATACAGGTATCCCCCGCTTTGCAAAAGTTCGCTTTACACCACTTTTTCGCTTACGAAAAAAGACGAAAAGCGGAAATAGCGTTCAGCGTTGGTTTTGCAGCGAACCGTTAGAGAAGCAGCGCGCACGCTCTTCCATTCTCTCACCTAGTCGTCTGTACCTCCAAACACCCCAACCTCCGACAATTCACCCTAAAATACCATCATCACCATTTTTGGTCTGGGAACGCTCAATATCTTTTCCTCATATAAAATATTTTCCCCATATAAATTAATGATAATTGCTTTTTCGTTATACGCTATTTCGGCTTACGAAAGTTTGTTTTATATGAACGCTCTACTTTCGAATAGCAGGGGGAACCTGTATCGGTAACATCTATGGGATCTAATTAAAATAGATGCCCATTTAATGACACGCCATCAAAGGACATTTACTTTTGTAAAAAACAGTTGCCTTCATTGGTCGACAAATCTTTTGTCAAACTCCAGCTCAAGTCTATATATATGTAAGACTTGTCAATTTAGCTCAGTCTGTAAGAGAGCCGCCTACCAATCAGTTGGTTCTGGTTTCAAATCATGGTAGGGGAATGTTAATTTTGCATATTGGTTTGGTTTAACGTGACGGCACAGGAAAACAGTGACGAGTTGGTGAGGATTGTTGGCGATTTGAAATCCCGACCAACTGATTGGTAGGCGACTCCCTTACAGACTTAGCTAAATTGACAAGTCTTACATACGAAAGTTTATGTTAGAAATACGCAAGGGCTTATTTCAATCTAATAAATAAATACATGTATAAAATTAACTGACAAGACTCACATATCTACGAATTCATTTATTATATATAGAATACAAATGTTGCAGTAGCTGCAGCAGCCATGTTTGTTTCACTTTCATTTTAACTTTCAATCGATATTAAATTTTACTCTGCCAATAGACATTTTATTGCACTGACAACCAATTGACGACATTTTATTGACGACATTTTATTGCACTGACGATTCACATTAAATTTTGATTCAATTTTCCAGTAAAAAATGTTCATTGTCCTTTTTTTTTCCTCTCAGTAAAACATCTTTTGAGAAACGCATTGACCAAACGGTTACGTGGCTCAAGCAAGGAATCCCATTTGTCAGTATGTATTTAGAAGAACCAGATTCAACAGGACATCGTGAAGGTCCCTCATCGAAACAGGTCTGTGATTAAATAGAAACTTTTCTTGTTTCATTTGTAAGCCCTAAAGCATAATAAAAGAAATAATTGCCAGTCGGGTCTTTTTCTCTGATGATTTCTTTAGACGAAGTTTTGTATATTGGTTCACTTGGACTAAGCGCAGCAGCTCTGGGGGGGTACATGTAGGCGGTGTGGAGAAGGCAGTTCTAAGAACTCACAAGGAGGGGCACCGGGCATGTCGTTTATTGGAGGAGAAACGCATGTCCACATTTCAAAATATGACAGACCCCTATATTGCTTATATAAGGGTTTGTCCAACATGTACTAGAAAAATCCTACAGTACCAGGTGCTCCTAAGTGGTCACCAACTTAAGTAGTGATCAGGTTCGACGGTGCTTAACTTCAGTGATCAAACGAGAACCGACGCTTGCATCGCTTTTTTACCGTAGGTATTTGTTCTGATTTTAAATCATTGCCTTGGCGTATCCATTCTTCTACCCAGACATCCGCCGTTCGTGTGCCGCGTGGCCAAGGCTAAGAAAACCGGTAAGACGCGACAAATACCGACACATGATACGGTATGGGAGCCTACCGTTTACTATTTTTACACACAAACACACACACACACCCGGAGCTATCACTTCGTGGCCTTTTGGCTAAGATCAAAGTGTAGTATTCTTCGAAACCACCATGGCCTCGAAGTTCAGATGGCATGCTCGTGTATCGTCCTGGGAGAAGTTGCACATGATATCTTGGCCAGCTGGTCGGGAGGCGATCACCATTAGTATTCTCGGGTTTCGTTCTGAGAAGCTTTTGGGATCTCCCCCCCCCTTTATCCCGGCCCTCGTGACATTTGTCTCAGGGATTTAGGATTATCCCCCCCCCCAAGTCTCTAGTCACGGGGACATGGGATACCCCCTCCCCCTACTGAATTCGGCACTAAATGACCCACCAAGGGTCGATGTGCCGTTAAACAAAACAATCAATCAATACACACACACCCGTCCTAAGTAAAAAAATAAATAAATAAAAAAAAAAAAACAGTAAACGGTAGGCTCAAAGGACAAACAGCAGCCACTCAGATTTATGCGGACGGGGTGGACACTGAAAACTATAACACCACTGAAGGAAGGGAGCGAAAGAGCTTTTAGACAAAAGGACGCCGCTTAGGGGAAAAGAACCACTTACTTTCGCCTTTGCTTCCACCTTGTTATTCCATCAACTTCACTGTTCGTGAGGAGAAACCAAAAACTGCACCCGCCCGCTTCTAGTCTGCGCACATACTCTCAAGTCCCAGACGGGTTGTCTCCAACCGCTCAAGCTTCTACTGCTGAGTTCTCGAGCGTACGTCTCTGATTGGCCGTCTACCGCTAAGGGCCGCGCCCGAGTGCCCAATCAACGTGAGCTACCCGTCCCCGGGTCACTAATGAGTCTTTCCATCCAAGACCTATTTTTTTACCCTCAAGGGGAGTGGTGGGCTCCCACAACCGATTTTCTAGCTACCGTATTTGACGGCATATGAGACCTCCCTTTTTTCCCCAAGAAAAATGGCTCAAAAGGTAAACGTAACCTTCGTTGTCCAGCCCCACATTAGCCACAGCTTGAGAAGGATTTTCTTTTAAATTGGAGATAAATGAGAGGAATTCAGGAAAATGTCTTTTTTCTTCTTAATATTTCCTGCTGAAATAAGAGAGGTCTTATATGCCATCAAATACGGTATATTGTGTCATAAATAGCAAAATCATTAAGATGAAATGGATAGCTTATCTAATTATTTATATTAAATTTTCCTTCTTTCTAAATTAAGTTTTTTGATAACCGGCAAGCCTATTTCTCTGAACATGTCTAGAAAATATTCCCTTTTATCATTATTTTTTTCAGATACTCAACACTTTGCGTCTTGTCGACTCCTACATCGGTCAACTCATGAATAAACTGTACGAAGCAGATTTACATAATTGTGTCAACATTATCATTGTGGCTGATCATGGTACGTCATTTTCGCATAAACACGTACATCTCGTATAGGAGCAATATTAATCCATCAATTATACTCTAATTCGTGTGTCATTTTCCTGTCTAGCCCCAAAGGGAAATACAGCTTGCTTTCCTGACGCCAGGGGAATTGGATCCACATGCCTGCCAAAATTAAGACACTCCAAATGCACTCAGTTTAACTACCCTTGTGGGTGCCATAAACATAAGTCATTCGGACAATAGGTCATTAATAAGTTGCCTGTCTTCTCTGCTCGACATCACAACTTTAACTCTTACATTTTTTAATGCTCTGGAGTTGCTTTTAAGAGGTTGGTTGTGGCCAAATACTGGCTGCGATGAATATATTCCAACCTTGTTGAAATCTTGGCCTGGGATTTTATCTATGATCCTTGAATGGCAATGATACTTTTCTATGCTGGTAGAATTAGAATAGAATGGACGAGTGTACTGTTATTGGTATTTACTCAAATTAGTACAACGCAAGGCCAACTCAAATGTGGGGTACCCAGTGAGGTTAGAACTCACTACAGTAGTAATGGTCTAAACATTTAGCATGAAGACAATTTTCTATGAGAAATATTGTCTTTTGTGACGTCCTTGAAAATAATTCGTGATGGTGTTTTGTTTTTTTCATTCGGAAATCATTTTCTCTAATCAATCGTTCATAAACACTCATCAAAAAACATTTCTATGGATATACCTACTTATTCAATCATAAAGTATCCCACACTTTTCAAAAGTTCGCTTTACGCTACGTTCAGCGTTTGTTATGCAGCAAGCCGTTATAGAGGCAGCGCACACCCTCTCCCCCCACTCTCTCCCTCCCTCTCTCTCTCTCCCTCCCTCACTCCCTCACTCGCTGTCTATCTATCTCCTACACCCCAGACCCCTGGGCTTTGGGGTTTGAAACTCTCAAAAATCATTCCCACATAAATTAATTGTAATTGCTTTTTCGCCTAACGCCATTTTCGGCTTACAAAAGGTTTTTTATTGGAATGCTCTACTTTCGCATAGCGTGGCAAACCTGTATCTACAGTCGGGGTCAAAAGTTTAGCATCACCCATAAAAGAAACAGCATTTTTACAATTATCCTTGAAAATTTACATTCTAATCAGATATAACATACTTGTGAGTTTTAAAAGTAGCAGTACTTTGTAATGAGTCCCATTTTTGCAACAGCCCTTTGAATGCGTCTGGGCATTGAGTCTGTATGATTTGCTCAGTTATCATCTGAAATGTCAGAAATCCATACATTCTTCACCACCTCCTTCAATTCTTCAAATCATTTCAATCATACACTTGTAAAATCCAGAAAGTCCAAAATAAGGAATGTATGATGGAAAGAGTCTTTCAAGGTTTCGTTTACAAAATTCTAAATTGTTCCTTTCTCTTTCAGGCATGGCGGATGTTAATTGTGAACGGAGCGTTGTATTATGGGATCTAATCGACAAAGAGACGGCCACCAAAGATATGTTCGTCTATAATGACGGACGGGTATCGAACAAATACTGGCAAGAAAAAAGAAAGTTCAAGAAATTTCCCAAAGGAAAATGTAAGTAAATATTTATTATTCAAATGGTTCTTCGGGCGATTGAACGCCTTGTTATTTGTGTTGTAAACACGACGTTTCGGCCGATCCATTCTTCGGTCGTCTTCAGGTGTAAAATCCGAGTGTGATGGGTTACACAGAAGTTATGTTTAAAGGGGGTAGCCCTTATAGCACACGACCCGGGTGTTTCTGTGTCTTTGTCTTTGGAAGCCACTTCGGGTTGAAATCCGCACTTGTCTGGCTAATGCATTTAGTCGACATTTTGATGTGAGCTGCCTCTTTGGGTTTTCTCTGCTTCCAACATCGTTCTCTGTCAATAATCTGGACTTCCTCCCAATCGGCCGAAACGTCGTGTTTACAACACAAATAACAAGAAGGAGTTCAATCGTCCGAAGAACCATTTGATTATTAATGACCCTTCTCAAAACTATAGAAAATATAAATATTTATTGTTCAAACCACCGCCCAACATTGTCGGTGTGCTCGCTCACCCACTTGTTGGCAACGTGATATACCACACTATGATCAAAATCGCGGAAGGCAGGTCGGATTTATCCATTTCTCAACATAAGCAGTCGCGACTGGAATTCGACCTCAGCTTGCAGTTTCCATTTTTAGAATTGTTAACCATCACTCTCTTTCGCACTTTGCTCATTATCAATGGTGTCACTAGGGTTGAGTGGGTAGTGCGGACCGCACTGGGTGACACCATCAGAGGAGGTGACACTAAAATTACCGTTCAGGTATCCCCCACTTTTCGAAAGTTGGCTTTACGACACTTTTTCGCTTTTACGAAAAAAAAGGCGAAAAGTGAAAATAGCGTTCGGCGCTTATTTTGCAGCGAACTGTTACAGGGGCAATGCGCGCATTCTTCCTCTCTCTCTCCTACACCCCAGTCGCTTGTACCTCCCACCATCAAAACCTCTGACGACTCAGTTTGACATACCATCATCCACATTTCTTTTAGTTTGTGAACGTTCAAAGATTTTCACATATAAAATAATTGTAATTGCTTCTTCGCTTTACGACATTTCGGCTTACGGAATTCTTTTATAGGAACGCTCTACTCGAATAAGAGATGAAGTTTCTCGTTTTAAAATCGTTTGACAACCACACGGAAAGGTAGGAGGGAGACAGCCACCTGAGCGAGAATAATTCTCTTTTGGTGCCCACTGGTTGCTTCATATGCGTTCCATGATCAAAACCAAGTAATCAAGACATATACTGAAGTCACGTAACTAGTTTAGGTGTATTATTCTCATTCAACAAAGTTTAGATAATAGCAAAAGTCTTATGAGGAAATGAATTAACACTTAGATATTTACTAAGCTTAACCTTGAGGGGAAATGGTGGGCTTCTTGTGCAAGAGCGAAAAATTAACGCTAGCTTCAAATTTTCTGTGTCACTCTCTTTTTGTCAAACTCCAGGACAAAGTCAGGAGTTGAGTTTGTTTTCCTACCGTAACAAGAACAATCCTCACCAAAATTAAGGGTGTAAACCGATATGTAAAATCCCCATTCCCTTACCGTGATTTGAACACTACCAAGTGATCGGTAGCCGGCTGTCTTACTGACTGGACTAAATTTGACAAGTCTTAGATATTAACGAAGATTTATCATACAGATACGCATGGGCTTATTTCATTCTAATAAATAAATATAGAAAAAAATTCTGTATTTACTATATATATATACAATACAACAGTTGCAGTTCTTCAGTCGGAATAGAAGTTGGAGTGGAGTTTGACCCTGCAGCAACCACTCTTGTATTTATTTATTTTTCCTTCTTTGCAACAGATGCCATTTCCATCTCGGACCTAATGTCGAAGCTGGAATGCAGCAGTCATCACATGAGAGCATACCAGAAAGAATTCTTACCCAAAAGACTTCACTACACCAATCACAAAAGAATTGGAGATATTCAACTACTAATCGACGACATGTGGTACTTACACAGGTATGTATCGATAGGTTTCAAATACCAAACAGAAGGGGTACTACTTCATTCCGTATTTGTCGTGTCAACCAGAGGTGTAGCTGAGGTGGGAGAAGGGAAGCTATTTGAAAACGCCCCCGGGTTCCCAATGGAGGGGGGCGCAAAAAGCTTTATAAATTATAGTTCACCTACTGCATTTCTATTGATATTATACAATAACTAGGATATATTGGTATGTACATGAATTGCATAAATAATAATTCAGCCTTTGGTTTTCTTTTCACCGATTAAGTGATAGTGCGTGTCTACTTATTGCAAATTTTCCTTTTTTATCGATCTCACTAAATGTTGGAGGGACCCCCCCCCAAGGAACCAAGCCCCCCGGGACCCCACATCTCTAGCTATCTCTAGCTACGCCGCTAGTGTCAACCCAACCTGATCTTTGGTTTTGAAAGAAAATCCTACTTTCTTTTTTTTTTTTAATTTCACTTTCCACGTACTGTCATTTTGATAGCAGATATTTAGTGGAGGCTGACACAGGATCAGAGGGAGGACTAGAGTGAAGGATATTATACAAATAATTAAGCGGCAAAAATGGAAATGGGCTGGTCACCTAGCAAAGAAATGACAATAGATGGGGGGAGACTAACCGACTGGTGCCCATGGGACAGTAAACGCAGTAGAAAAAGACCAGATACAAGATGGAGGGATGAGATAGAAAAGTCTGCCGGTAAGACGTGGCAGAGGTTAGCACAATCTAGGTCGTCATGGAAGGAGATGGGAAAGGCCTTTGTCCAGCCGTGGGCCTATAACGGCTGATGATGATGAGGATGATGATGACGACGACGACGACACAATGTCACAATGGTGGGGCACCAAGTAAGAATCAAGATCACCAGCACTTGTTTTCTGGACTAGTTTGCTAACTCTTGCCCTATGGCAGACTCTTTTGTTAATTTGACAGTAATTTTATGAGAACAATAATATACATCAAAAGACTATTAACGATATGGGGTAGTTAGGCACGCCAATTCGATAAATAAAGCAATGTGTTTATTATATACCAACTGGAGTTCAAAGTGTAGATCAAAGTGTAGTATCTGTTCTTCGAAACCGCCATGGCCTCAAAGTTCAGAGAACCACGGCCCTTCGGGGGTCCTTGTGGCATGCTCGGGTATCGTCCTGGGAGAAGTTGCACAGGATATCTTGGCCAGCTGGTCGGGAGGCGATCACCATTAGCATGCTCAGGATTCGTCCTGAGAAGCTTTTGGGATCTCCACCCCTTCCCCTCCCCTTTTATCCCGGTCCTCATGGCATTTGTCTCAGTGACAGGGATTTGGGATTCTCCCCCTTCCCTCAAGTCTCTAGTTACGGGGACATGGGACCACCCCACCCTACTGAATCCGGCACTAAATGACCCACCAAGGGTCGATGTACCGTTATACAAAACAAAAAATAATTAAATGTAAAGGCTTGATTTCACCCGGATTTTACGTATTTGCAAATAAATAAGGTAGACTACTCTATTATTATCATTTATTAGTTATCTTCCTTTAAAAATCAGTTCATTGTAGAAATGGACGCACACTCCACACTATTATCAGTTACAAAGCACCCGGATTTTTTTGAATATTCTTAGCACATTGTACCTTAATTCAATATCAATAGCTACACTGCATATTTCGGTTAATATGAGGGCACAAACAGACAAGCAGATAAATAGAATGAGAATTTTAGTGTTCTGTAGATTGTTCATACAATCTAGAGTTGAATTAATTCGATTGTCTATTTCATCCCTTTTATTCAGGAAAAACTTGTATTGTCAAGGAAGGGGCAGCCATGGATACGACAACCACTTCGAAAGCATGCATGTAAGTCATAAAGAAATACTTTTCCATGCAGAATCTGCGTCTATACTGAATATTAATGAAGATGCAGTTATCTATCTAAATGTTCCAGTGCACCAACTATTTTCTGACACGCGTCCTTCCAAAACCTTGCTGGTATTGAGAGAGAGAGTGAGAGATTACTGAATATTGCTGAATAGATCATTCAGGTATATTCGGACGGGATATTCGGCCAGTATATATGATGAACAGTGTGATTTTTGTTTCTCACTCTTAACAATGGACTCTTCCACTTAAAGGTAACAATTTTGCTGATGAAAATATCTTCTACCCACCATTTGAAACAATGGACTCATCCACTTAGTTTTGTTACATATCCTTACGTTAGGATCATTAATAATATATAAAAAGCAAATATACGAAGGGGGATAACTGAGCAGACATCAATTATCAGCAACAGATTTGGTTACATATCCTTACCGTAGGTCCATTAGTTATAGGATTAGCTTAGCCTGGTACCATGCTAACTATATTAGCAATCGTCTGTAAAATTAGCATGCGAGCCATAGTTCTTCACTAAGCTTAGCTTAGTCTGGCACAAAGCTATTTTAAGTGGAGCACCGTGTGAGGATTGAACTCTAGCAAATATGGTCTGCGAGACTAGCTTGCTAATAATCGCGCTACAGTAGGTACTCGTTTCTTACAAAGCTTTATCTGGCTCAAGGTCACGGTAGTGGGGAACTTAGTGGGGATCACTAGCGAATATGCACATACATATTCGTAAAGGAATAGTCAACGTTCTTGACTAGTGAAAATATATACAAGAAGCACACGTGATTAATGTGTCTAAATCCCTGTTCAACCACTCGAAAGCGGCTGACGAGATATCTCGCGAGAAATATCTTTGTCCTGGAAGCGACTAGAGATATCTCACGAAAACCCTCTGTCCTGGAAACGGATGATGAGATATCTCGCCACTATGACGCCACACATTGATAGAATGTAGGGACCTTAAGAGGGGGGATGACATTTTACACTAATATGTTCCCCCTCGGGGGCAAAAGAATTTTTTTAAATCTCCCAGTCCCAAGTGGTTAAAATGAATATGCGAATATGTCAATGAAGTACTGTCACTCGTGGTTAGCGTTCTGGTTTGTAAGGTATTGAGAAACTGTTCGATATTCGTTCGTGTATTGAATATGCAGCCTTGTGCTAAAATTGGTCTCGTCCAACAAATTTCTCTATATGAAATGTTTTTTTCTTTTTTTAAATCTAGTTTTTCCGCCATTAGTTTGTATATTCGTTTTACTATTGAGCAGTGTTTGCTCCATATATTTTCATAGGTGAAAAATCCCGAAAATGGCTTCGCGTGGGTCAGTTAAAATATTGTGCAGGAATAATACCAGTGGAAATGGCTGTAGATTTTCTGGCCAAAAATCACTTCTTGTAGTTAGTGGAAGCAAAAATCTTTTTTCCTGCGACAAAAGTATGTGCTCACTTTTGAATTCGATATAAGAAATCAATATATTTTCAAATAGAAACTCACTTAGCTATTTACAGAATTTGAAATCTTTTTGTGCGCACATTAATTTCCTTTGTGCACTGATTGCAAAACGTGTGCGCGATGGCATTCGCGTACAGCTTAGAAGGAACTATGCTTCCGACGAAATTTGAACTCGCATCCCGTAATCCTTGGGAGCCAATCTGACGTGGACGACCCCTTACCGATGTTGTATAGTGGGGTGAATGTCCTGGACTTGGATAGAAAGGAAACTCGAAGACTTGCTTGTAAAAATATCTGGACATATTTTTATTTCATAGCTTACATCTTTGTCGGCCGGAGAATGAAGAGTGGGAGAGAGATAAGGAGAACCGTCAGTCTGTCCCCAGCAGGGACAGCGGTCTCGGGCCTTCCGGCTCCGCTGATGTCTGTCTCTTCTTTGAGTGCCGAGTCCGCTGTTCGGGTCTGCTTTATAGGTTTCTCGAGCGCCTACGCAGGTGTCATTCACATCCTGTTTGTTGGACACCTACGCATATACCTATTTCCTAAGGTGAGCGGGTCACTTACATTTCCGCACAGGTGTTTGACCCCGGAATAACCTTTTCGTGGCAGCATTTCATAACATCGATAAAAAACAATGAAAAATAAGATGAAAGAAAAATTAGTCCAAAATCAATAAAAGTACGTTTTTAACATCTCCTCTTTCCAGGCTTTGTTTCTCGCTTACGGTCCTGATTTCAAACAGCAATTCCGTGCTGAGCCTTTCGAAAATATAGAAGTTTACAATTTACTTACAGGTGAGTCTCATTTTCTATCTTTTTGACATAAGGTCAGGTATGTGATTACTCACTGATGGTGGTACCATTTAACCTAATACAACCTTGGCACCGCCAAGTAATCCTCCTTCCTCCAAGAAATACTATGAAGGACCCGGCATGGTACCCCGGCGATCTACTAGGGCGTGGGATAATATGATTTGATCTTTTTTTGTAAATTTCAGACTTGTCACATGTTACTTGAAGAGGAATTGAATACCGCCAAGTACCCTCCATATCCCTGAGAAATGCCATGAAGACATGGTACCCCGACAATCTACTAGGTCATAGGATGATTTGATTTAAACCTATTAGTAGTAGCTGTAATGGCGTTAAGATGTTTTAGATGAAGCTGTGTCATTATTATTAATGTGCGACTAGTTTTTCCTTCATCTTATTTTGGGTTATACTTTTTATGCATTTCAGGCGTCATGGGGAGTTAACTCTTTTTGTCAAATAAAGATATTTTTCATTTAATTTTATCCGATGAAGTATTATAAATCAAATCAAAATTAAATGAAAACTATCTTTAATCCGTGAAAAGGGAATTTATTTTATCGTAACTTTTACTCAGGCCGGTTGGTTAAAAAGAATAAAAAAGCAACTAAAACATTGAGCTCGGATAAAGTAAATAATATACATAAAATTAAGCTGTAAGTAAAAAGTAGTCATTAATAATAATGATTTATAATACTTAAAATTAAATTTAAAAAATATCTTTATTTGATAAAAGGAGTTATCGCCCCTAAATGCCGGAAGTGCGGAAGGGTACAAAACGTATAACCGTCTTATTTTGTTACTTTTTATTGTAACGCCCAGGTCGTCCTTACATTCTACGACCCTATAGTAATTTTAATATAAGTAATTTTATATGTGGAGATGCGAAGTTTGTGATGGAACCGGCAAACCGAGTTCAAATTCTGGCTCAGGTATAGTCCGGGGCCAGCAGAAAAAAGGTGTTCACAAGAAAAAGGTTGGGAGAAACTACCTCATTTGCATGAAACAAAATGGCCACCAGGACACACCAAAATAAACAGAATTTCATATCGCGTCTCCCAATTGACATATCTGGGTACTTTAAAGGGTAAATCATGGTTTTCAGACATGAGGAATTCAAGAATACACTTTATTTTATAAGTATTTCAGCATTTTACAAGGAAATTGTAAGTATACTTTATAGGCCAAAGTCTATGGATTGTGGATTTAATTCATAAAAGAGAATTTCCTCAGCTTTCCAACAATGTATCTTGATAATTTGTATCTATTGGGCTTAATAGTTTTCTCGTAAAATGCTCAACACCTAGCTTCACGTTTCG
>VCCN01005562.1:3083179-3103443 GCA_006491835.1 Architeuthis dux
TTTTAAATATATATATGAACTTAAGAGTTAATATTCCAGAAGATAGGGAAATAATTTTGATCATTGCCTAAAGAATTTTGCAATTTTTATTAACCAAAATTTGTTTAAGCAAGTTTCAAAACTCAATCTGTATGTTGTGCATTGAAAATCAGAAAGATTGTCAGTAGTCAGGAATTAATGTAAGCTTTACTGACAGAATGGGGACGATTATATGTGAAATGTATTGCTGATAATTTTACTATAGAAATGCATTGAAAATCAAGAAAATTGATTTCATATTTATCTGTTCAAAAAGAAAAAAGCTTGGGTAAAATATCAACATTAGAGGCGTGCCTTGAGGGTAAATTTTTGCCCCCTCACTCTTGGTGAATGTTGGTCATGAAGCAGGAAGGTGAAGATCATTCACATGGCTATGAATGAATGAAGAAGAAGCACTTAAAAGTGGGATAATTTAACCACCAAAATTTCAAGCAAGTTTTGGCACTTAATCTGTATGCTGTGCATTGAAAATCAGAAAGAAATGGATTGTCAGTGGCCAGGAATTAATACAAGCATTACTGATAGAATAGGGATATTAGACATAATAGAAATGCATTGCTGATGACTTTACTATAGAAATGCATTGCAAATCAGGAAGAAAAGCATTGTAAGTGACCAGGAATATAGGCAAGCAGTATTGATAGGATAGTGTTATCATATGAATACATAAGCAAAAAGTATATTGAACCTATTGTCCCTGATATATCATTTTTTGTTTATTGCTTCTTTAGAGAATGTCTCAACTGCTGCAAGATCACCAAGCACGAGTGCGAGATGTGGAGCTGTTGACCAATTTGGAATTCTTTCCCAAAGAGCAATTCACAAAAGCTGTTATTCACAGAACAACAATGACTTACTTTAAACTACACCAAAAGACTTGACAACCACATGTTGTATCGGTGACAACAAAAAAGGGGGGTGTCTAAGTTAAAGTATGTTATTTCAAATACAATGAAAAATGTGAACATGTAATATACGCAAATGTAAATTGAATATTGCTTAAACTATACAAGGAGCCAAGGGTTTTAACTAATATTTCTTTCATCATACTAATGATGGTAGAATGATGTAGGTGGCTTAGCGACATGTAGGTACTCTTTTGTCACTTAAACAAAATGGGTATCTAGATCAGCCTTTCTTACCAAGGGTTCCACGAAACTCTCATACATGCATGAAAAAAGCACCCGACTTTTGCTTCATTTAAGGTTTTTTTTTTATATAATGATATATATTTATATAACGATATATATTTATATAACGATATAGTGGTTTCTGTCTGAGATGACATTAGGAAAAATTTCTAAAAAACTATTTCAGATAATATAATAAAATACTTGTAATTAGTGTTCCAGATTTTAGATTTATATCGTCAGTTTATAATATAATGCATATAAAATTTTTAACACACTTGTGTCATTAGATGTACATATATTTTTATGCAGGAGTTCCTTGAGATATGAAAATTATTTCAAGGGTTCCTCCAATGTAAAAAGGTTGAGAAAGACTGATCTAGATAATGTCAGGAGTAAATTTTTGCAATATTCTTAATACCTGAGCCCCCACATTGTGCCTATGGATAATTCTGAATTGAACTACATTAAATTTACATTTAATTTGTAACAAAACTGATAAGTCATTTTTATTAATTTTTGACTACTATTTAACTTCATCCCAATTTTTTTGGTTACTTTTATCGCAAATAGTAGTCAAAAATTAATAATAATGATTTACAATATTTCCTCTAACAAATAAATAATAAACACTGATATGTGTCCACCAAATTTAAGTAAAACCTGAAGATACCAATGTACAGAAGCTGGGAAATGGATCATCAAAAAAAAAAAAGGAAAGAAAATAAATCCTGAACAAGAAAACATTGAAAAAATTTACTGGGCTGTACCAACAGATATTTAGATGAAAAGCAAGGCAGACTGCGAAAGACAAAGAAAGAAAAAATAAACATAATACTTTGAAGAAATCCAGAGAAAAATTGTGTTTTTGCTTCTTTTTTTTTTGGCTTTTTTTTTTTTTTAATCCACAAAGTGTAAATATTCATCAGTTGGTTTGTTTTGGTTTTTTGTTTTGGTTTTTTTTTTTTGCTGCTTTTTTCCCCTCCCTCTTCTGTGGAACTATTTTTACTAGAGTGAAAAATTGTCAATACAAATAAACAAAACACATCAATCTTTTTAATATTTTCTTGTGGGTACGTTCTTTTTTTTTTTCTTTTTGGTGGGGGGGATATGTATTTTTGCATTTGTGGTAGTAGCTTTATTTGTTTGTTTTTCAACAGTGAAAATAGTTATCACAAAACTGTGACCATTGAGCCATTGTGTTTATCTGATTATTTATTTTTCCATACATTCCATTGGAGTGGGAATTAATTCTTGTATTTCATTTTTTTAAGGTTCTGTCCCATAGCAAAAGAATTTGTTGACTCTCCTTATTAAAATGCTTCTTTTTTTTTTTTTTCTTTTTTTTTTTAAACAAAACATTTTGAAACAGGAAAAAAGGTGGCCATAAATGGTGGGAGCATGAGATTCATGGCAATAAACACTATTGTTACCACCACAACAACAGTTAGACCAATAACTAGTACCTTAAAGGAATAACTAGTACCTTGAAGGAATAACTAGTACCTTGAAGGAATAACTAGTACCTTGAAGGAAACAAGTTTTTCTTGTGAACACTTATTGAATATGTCATAAGTTAATCATTGGTAATTATACATTATATATACAAAAAAAAGGACTCTTAATAGACAGAACAGTTCCTCCCGTAGAGGGGTGTTTCTTTATCTCCATGTAATAGACCAAACTAATCATAATAAACAGCTTTTGTCTGCTTCACCATTTACATTTGCAGGGGAGGGAGAGGTCAGAGTTCAAATGTCATTGAATGGGTGAAAGACCTTCCAAACTAGAATCAGAAGCTTTTCAACAATTTAGAAAACAGCAAATAACACCCATTAAAATTAACTTTTTATAGATACTTAACAAAAAAAATGGTTAGGAGCACTAATCCTAACAACAGCCATACATAATAGGTTTTTACCTACTGTTTTAAAGTGATGTTTCCTATTAACTTTGGTCATTTCAATTGCCAGATTGGGCCCCTGTAGCCAAATAATCCGACCTTTATCTCCGAGACTTACTCAACCCAGGCATCGGAATAGAGTCACATTTGGATATCGAGCGAGTCTGCAGGCAGAGATTCAATACCAGCCTCTTTCCAAATTCAACACTATTCCAATGCTTGTGTTGGGTAAGTCCTAGAGATAAAGCTTGGATTATCTCCCCTTGTAGCACAATCTGGCAACCCTGATTTCAATAGTTAATAACTTTCAAGCATTGGCATGTTTTTGATATAACCTTTTTCTAAACCCATGAAAAAAATTACAAGGGCCAATATTTTCCAAACAAAGAGGAACGCTTGTGAGATCATACTCACCTTAAAGATCACATTTTTTTTTTTTTTTTATCAGAAATAAAATTGTGCTCTTCAAGTGATAACAAAGCTCAAGTAATATCTACAGGTCTAAAAGAAATAGATTTTTTTCATCTCTAAAATATATCTTGCAGTGGGGGGCAATTAAGGACGGGGTCAATTCTCTGTGTGTGTGTGTGTGTATAACAGTGAAACAACTTAGAAAACCATTCTTCTTTCAACATCTAACCCCCCCCCTACTTCATTGTTTGAAAATCAGAAATTAATCAAAATGTGAGGAATGTCAAAATAAGAATGAGCAAATAAATAAACAAAAAAGATTTTTCAAATATTATTAATTTTTTTACTAGTATTTCTTTCAACTTAATTTTAGTTGTTTTACATCACGACTATTCAGACCATCAGTCTACGCCACCAGTGGGTGAACAGCAGATCAGAAATAAAGACTTAACTCTTCAAGTCCTAAAGAGCATGAGTAAACAAACATGACCAAAAATCCTAAAACGCACAAGGCCGCACAAGTCTTTCTTGCAATACTGCCAATTTTCACAACAATCTGCCCACAAGTAAAGACACTCAATTAAAATTTGATATTGTTTCCAATCTGAGCTGTTTCTTCACTCTCTGCAGATGGCGAGTAGTTGCGATGAAAAGCAACTAAAATTAAGATGAAAGAAATACTAATCAAAAATTAACAATTCATCTAATAATAAAAAATTCAAGTTAATATTTCAATCCTTCAAATACTTTCTCTACAAGTTGGATTTTTTGAGGTTTCCCCATATTTTTTGTATATAACTGCATATATTTTCCAGTTTATCATAAAAAGGTTTCATTGTTATCTCAAAAACACATAAGACCAGACTTACCTAAATTGAATGTTTACACTTTTTTTTTTTTTTTTTAAATGTAACATGCACACATTTGCTGTAAAATGATATCATTATTGTTATAGAATTGAATCTTATGTTTAAAGTTTTGGTAGGTAAGTAAATTCAATTTTGGCCTTTTAACCTATCACGTTGAATAGTATTTTAAAGAATGAAAAGCCTTTTGCTATATGACAAACTAGTTTGTTCTTTAGAAAAAGTCCTAGTTCTGTGACACAAATTTTAAGTTCTCATTCTCATCAATCATTTTGATTTACTGTAGTTTTCATCTTTTTGAGTTTAAACTTCTGATACAAAAACTTGAAAGTAATGTAATGATGATGAAATCTCTGCATTTAAAAACAATACAAAAAATTTTTAAGTTTTTTTTTCCCCTTACCTCATATTTTCTAAGTGCATTTTAAGAAATCTTTCAGTAGCATTAATAATCTTCTCAAAAATAACTTTTCACAACAAGCAGAAAATACCAAAAATATCTACAAGTCATAATTCAAACCTTGTTATAAATTCAGGCAAGACATGAGGTCATGTGGTTGAGCAATATTTTTGGGCAACTCTTCTTTTTCTACCCTTAACATAGTTTCTTTTCAAAATTTGGTTTTTTTTTTATGTTCTAAAAAGCTCTTAATGCTACAGAACATTTTTAAAACACAAGCCAAAAAAATGAGGTAAAAAAAAAAAATAATGTTTAAATATTTAAAAGAAAAAAATTGTTAAAAGGTTTTTCTACCACAGCATCTTTAGCAAAGATGCTGAATAGAGAGGGGAAAATTGATTTTTTTCTTTTCTTTAATCTGGCTGTGAGAGGAGATATAAGTTAAGATGGTGGTCATGACAGAACAGTGGTGGTGGTGGTGGTGGAAAAAGGTGGTGATGGTGGAGATGGTTGAACTATTAAAACATCAGATGTGGGCAACTTTTCTGGGTGGTGGTGGCATCAGTTCCTGATCTCTTCCAATTGGTGATGACATTCGCTTCTCTCCAGGGTGATGGTTACGAGCAGGTGGCATCCAACCCTCTCTTTCAATGGTGTTTAATAGAAGATCCTTGGTCACTGGACACCTGATGCTATTTACCACAGCTGAGGAAAATAATAAATAACATAAATATGAATCAGGGTGATGTTTTTTATTTAGTTGAAGTGTTAAAAAAAAAACCACAAGTCCTAAAGAGTATGAGGCTGCACATAAACAAAAATGGCCAAAAATCCTAAAACACACAAGGCTGCACAAGTCTTTCTTGCAATACTGCCAATTTTCACAACAATCTGCCCACAAGTAAAGACACTATAAACATTTGAATAAACAAACCATTTTTAGCCAAATCATTACAGGACTGGGCTTTGGACTTTTTCAACAGGATGTTAAGAGTTAAACATCAACACTTCTGTGGGCCACGCAAAAATCTATTTTTATTGTTACCACATTTCAGCCGATCCATTCTCTAGCCTTCCTCTCTACAAACTTTACTAAAGTTTTTCCCTCACAAGGGGAGTGGATGACCTAAAATTGCATATACAGAGGAAGCTGCTTGTTGTGATCACTTTGGGACAGGGTGTTTTAGTCAACAATAATCAGCTGATAACATTAAGTAAAGGATATAAAAATTGGAACAATTTAGATTTATAGTTATAAATTTACATTCATTTTTATTAAATTCATTGTTATAAACAACTTTTCTTTATAAAAAATTAATATGAAATTTATTGATAATTTCTAATTCACTTTAAGTGTTTGGGACCGACTGATTCTGATAACAATAACCATTTGATAACATTATCTGTGATTATAATAAACAGCTTCCCCAGTGTAACATCTCATGCAAATGTGAAAAAGACAGTAAGGAAGAAAGCAGCCTATCCCTGAAAGTCAAATTCAAAGAACATAGGTAAGTCATATCAAAAGATGGAGTGGGAAAGTCTAATATGGCAGACCATATCTAGAGGGTGAAGGAATCACACTACCCCCCCCCCCTCTGAGATTACGTCCAAGTATCAGAAAAGGAGTATCGCATGAGGATGAGAAAATTGAAAGAAGCTATGTCCAGTAGCTTAACAAAAAATTGTATATGTCAGGCCATTGTGGATTTCAACACAGGTGTGAATTTATTCGCTTAGCAAGAAAAGGGTTGGAGATATGGAATTACCTGTGTCACACTAGATACTGTGAGAATTTCTGCATAACAGTTTGATCAGATCAGTTTATTTGACATAATTCTTTTTTTTTTCAACAGTAAAAAAAGAGGATTGGTAGACACTATAGGGGGGGCATCTCCTCTTTCTATATGGATTGTACACCTGAAGAAAGCCTGAGAATGGATCAGTCAAAATGTTGACAAAAAAAGAAAGAAAAAAACGAACAATGAATAGTCCGAACAACACTACTTGGTGGGTGGGGGCTTTCCTCCTCCTATATGGATTGTACACCTGAAGAAGGCCTGAGATGAATAGTCCAAACAACTCTTGGAATGATAAATGACTAGCGTATATAGCACAAAGGTTAAGGATTCAAAAATTGCAAGCCTCTTTTAGTGTTATAATTGATTATTGCCAAATTATTTTTACATTGTTCAGAGAAATAAAAAGGTATTAAAAAAAGCATAGCATTTGAGGCATTATACTAACCCCTGGCTGTGTTGTAGCTGTTAGGGAAGGATTTATCAGTTCGTTGTCGCATGAATTTCCAACTATTTTTCTCAGCATCCCAAGCACACTCAATAATTTTGTTGTCAAGTTCTTTCATTTCCCGTGAAACCTAAAACAAAATTCAATTAAAAAAGATTCTAAAATCCATACTAATAAAACCATATATAAACATGTTCGTTACCATAACACAACAAAAACTGCACATCATAGCGAGATTTTCATTAGGGCAATAACGTTAAAATGCTTCAACTTGGAGAATAAAACAATTTTCAGTCTAATTTGCAATTTAATAATAGTGTGGGGTCTCCATTTGCACTCACCTCGATAATCTATATTATGATGATACGATTTCCCAAGGGAGATAAATCCAGGTATATCAAATGCTAATTATAGAGTTGTTTCCCTTATTAATTAAGTCATCTCTTTACTTGCAAATAAATAATAGAGTGACAAAGTCTGACATCATCACCTGACTTCCAGTTCCAGAGTGTACTAAAATAACAGAAAAGAAATCACTTTTTTTTTTCGGATTTTTTCATTATTTCAACCTGCAATTTTGCATAGTTTGTAAATATGGGACAATCAGTTTATGCTGAATTAGAAATTCTGGTACGTTTCAGTCATTTTATCAATTTTTCATTCATTTTTTTCCCTCCGGAAGTTCGAGCAGACACCAACAGACTTTTGACAACAAAGCAACATTTTTTGATAAAAATGCCAGAAACTAGTAACCATATAAATTCTATTGTAATAATCTTAATAATGTAAGAAAGATTGTAGAAAATCTTCATCCAAAAATGATTTGCTTAAACAATATAAACTCAGACATGTATGTTCGAAAACTAATGTTTACACTTTAAAAAACTGGTGTAACGTGATAGTTAGCATATTTAACCCAGAACACACAGACGTAAAAAGATTTTTACCATATATTTAAAAAATGAGCCAATTTCAATAGAACTTTCAGTATTCATTTCTGAATGAATTTTGTTATGAAAAGGGTATTTTGTAAGAAAAACGCATGGAAATATTTTTAAAGTATGGTTACTAGTTTCGGGCATTTTTATCGAAAAATGTTGCCAAAGGTAAGCTTTAAACAAGTAGCTTATAATAAATAAAAACACCAATTTCACTACACAAGTATTGCTACATATCAGATGTACCATCTTCATATAACGTGCATTTTTTAATCAAATTTAACCCCTTAAAAAAATCTGTGCCTTATACACGAAAGGTAAATTTTTGACAGCACTCAAACAAAAAATGTGTTGTGTTGCATTACCATGGAAACAGAATCTTCTAAGATTGAAGAC
This sequence comes from Architeuthis dux, assembly GCA_006491835.1. NCBI lineage: Eukaryota > Metazoa > Mollusca > Cephalopoda > Oegopsida > Architeuthidae > Architeuthis > Architeuthis dux. The sequence goes on from VCCN01005562.1 coordinate 3,091,510, forward strand.
AAATCAAAAATTCAAATAGTGAATAAATTTTACCTAAGCAGCTGAATTTTCTTACTGACATTTTGTACTTTGTGATTTAAATGTTACATCCTTTAGTTTCTTGCATTAAAATGTTTTTGTTTTTGTTCATGAATTTCAGCTTAAAAATTAGGGGCCACATATTACAGTGTGAAATACAGTGAATGACAATAAGTACAAAATTACCCTTCTGCATTACATGAATTTTCTATTTGTTTTAAATAAAATTAAAATATACTCAAAGTTTTACTTAATGATATCAACAAAGCTTAAACAAATATTTTTTAAAGTTTGGTATTATTGAGAGAAAAATCTTTTCTTTTTTTATTTTGCTTCTTTCTTTTAAAAAAAATAAAATAAAATAAAATAATTACAAACCTTCATGTCAGAAAAAGGCTTATCCTTTCCACCCACAAACAAATAACCTTTTGTTTCAGGCAGCATCCTAAAAAAAGAACAGGAAAAAAGTTCAGTTAACAACATTCCTTATTTGGTTTACATATTTAAAACATTTCATGAAAAATAGCAGGTCTTTCAATTTATATTCTCCTCTTGTGAGCCACAAGAGGAGAATATAAATTGAAAGACCTACTATAGATGTTTATTTGTTAAATAATACAAATTATTCTCTTCTGCTCAACATGTATAAACCACTAAGAATCTGATAAAATAATGTGACAGAATTCGATTGCTAACACTTGATTATTACCACATACAAATACAGTAGTCTCCCCTTATCCGCGTGGGATATGTTCCAAGCAGTGTTGCCAACTCAAAAAATATTTTCGCTAAAAAAGCGCTAAATATTTTTAAATTGCCAAAAATGGCCAAAAGCCACTAAAAAGTCGCTAAAAATGATCAGAAGTAGCCAGAAAATTGGCAAAATGTTTTAGGCGAAAACGCGCTAATTTAGTGCTTTTTGCACTGCAAAAACAAGGAACGCGCTAAATCTAGCGCGAAACGCGCTAAATTGGCAACACTGGTTCCAAGGCCCCCAGCAGATGCTGGAACCGCAGATATTACCAGACCCTATATATACTATGCTTTTTCCTATAAATACAGATGGTGAAGTAAACTTCATAAATTAACAAGAGGTTAACAATAATAACTATGTCACTGATGGGGATGCTGCTGACACGTTGAGCCATGATGTTGATCTTTTGGAGACTGACAGTGAGACCAAACTCTTTGCATGCGCACACAAAGCAGCCTAAGTCTTTGTAGAGCTTCCTCAGTTCCTAATTAGTTACTTAATTATTAAGTAAAACATATGAACTGTTTATTTCTGGGGTTGACTGCAGGTAACTGAAATCGCGGATAAGGTTGGGAACCACTGTATGAACAAATAAAGTTCATGCACTAACAATATAACAAAAACAGTCATTATCATCTACATGGTCATGGCTAAGGCAGTACATCAATTCCAACACAGAGTGGAACAGAATCACAAAGTTAGTCCATGATCATGGATTGGAATCATACCACTGGCGGTATGAATACTAACTACTTCACATTCTACACTCAGACCTTGGGGGCCTGGCATATTTACAGGGAGACCATAGACTGAAATGATATTAATGAATTTCTGTCTATCTGTTCGTGTTGTATCCATTTGATAGGGGGCTGTGGACAAAAAATAGGTTGAGAAATCTGTTCTACATACACACATGAATAAACAAAAAGGAAGATTAATATTTTTGATGCCAGCTGGCTTGCTTCAAATGGTGCTAGAAAGGGTTGTGTGGCCAGTGGAGATTGCAACAAACCTTTTCTGCCTTAAGTACTCATAAAACCTTCAATTGCCAATTATATAAATATATCTACTGTTTATAGCATAAGTTCTACCAATATAACTACAATATTTTTCATTTTCATAGTTTATTGTAAAAAATAATAATAAAAATAAAACAACTAGGGTTTGACCATTATAGACTCAAAACAAGAGGAGTATCTGTCTTACCCTGGTTTGTTCTCTTTGCAAATCATTAGTTTAAAATCAACAGAGTTCATTGAAGCAGGTTTCCACTTAAGACCATCACTATTACGCCCACACGTGTATTTCTGAAAATAAATAAATAAAAAATAAGTTAAGATGTTGAAAATGGCCTAAACAGCCGTAACATGTACATCAGAAGACATACGCCAAAAACAAGATGAAACTACGTTCATAAAAGTGTTAATTTTGAAATTTTAAGGTTTTTAATTTTCAAGTTTTAGAATTGTAATATTTATAACGTCTAGAACACTGAAATTGAAAAATTAAGACCATCACTATTACGGCCACACAGAGCGTATACCTCCACCAAGGCCATTCACTAAAAACTGAAAAATCAGGTTACAGATACCAAACTATGTCGTGACTGTGCGCTGCAGTCCTCCTGTTTTAAAGACACCTTTCTATTACATAGGGCACATTGCATTGTCTGATCTCTTGAATTTATAGACAACGCGCGGACCAAGGGGTAAAATAACTTTCAACCAAAATGGTTTTGAATTTGTGTTTCTTTCTAATTCTTTCCGTGTGAGTTTATTTTAGAAGCTATCTTGTTCTAACTTTGTGAAAAGCTGTGTCTACGTTAATTCTAAATTTATTGTAAATTTCGTATTTCTAAACTTAATAGAAATTATATAAAATCTTATTTATGCTCACTTTGGACACAGGAAAAGAGTTGCTGTGAGATGCCAATGAGTGAGTTAAAGTGTAAACATTGTATCACCCAGGTGTGTCAGCACCCCCTACAGTTTTGGCTCCCTATGACTTCTTGGTTTCCCAAAAGCTAAAATCGTTGTTGAAAGGGAGATTTCAGATTGTGGATGAGATTAAGGAGAATGTGATAAGGCAGCTGATGGCCATCACAAAAGAGGACGGGGCACTGGTTGATTGATTGACTGATTTGTTTAGCGGCATATCAACCCTTGATGAGTCATTTAATGCAGAAATCAGTTTCAAATCCCCAAAATAGTGTCTGGCGACTTTGGTCAAAGGTTATTTTTTGAAAAAAAATTTTTCTTAAACTAGTGTCTTGTGACTTTGGTGAAAGATTTTTTTTTTTTTTTAATTAGTCTTGCAACTTGGGTAAACAGTTATTTTTTTAAATTTTTAATCAGAGCCTTGCGACTTTGGTGAACGGTTATTTTTTATAAAATAGAGTCTTGCGACTTTGGTGGCGCCTGTTTGGGGGTGGGGGGTCTTACCCCTCTGCAGGGGATGCAGTCGGCATATTCTAGGCCCCAGCCAACAGGACACTGGTATAAGTGTGAGGTCCCAAAGAGAGTACATTGAAGGGGACTAAAGCAACATTGCCCTCGTTAGGCTATATTTGTATTAATATCAAACAGATTGACACTTTGCGAACAGACCTTGTAGATTCTAAACTATTATTATAGCACATACTTATTATAGATTCTAAACTATTATTATAGCACATATTTATTGTAGATTCTAAACTATTATTATAGCACATACTTATTGTAGATTCTAAACTATTATTATAGCACATACTTATTGTAGATTCTAAACTATAACTTTGTTTTGTTATAAAGTAAGAAGAAATGCAAACATTACCTCTGCAACAGGTTGGAAAATGAGACCATCAACTTCATGACTCACTTCATTGGCAAATTTCCCATCTAACAGCTTTTCAAAAGAAAAAGAAAAGGAAGTTAATTTTCATTCGGACAAACAACAGAATTTATTTTTGGCTATCGTTGAACCATAAAAAATACAAACATAATTTTCTATTATTGCTGAACAGAGCATGAATATCAAGACAAGGTTAATATGATATTTTTATTTTTTCAACTCGACCATTAAAATCAAATACCATTTTAGACAATTGACTTACAGGTTTCCCTCCTATCCAAGAGTAGAGCATTCCTATAAAAACCTTTTGTAAGCCGAATGGTGTAAAGTGAAGAAGTAATCACCATTAATTCATATGGGAAAATCTTTTGAGCATTCCCAGACCCCAAAGATGATGGTATGTTAGGCTGAGTCATCAAAGGTTTGAGTTGTGGGAGGTACAGGAGACTGAGGTGTAAGAGAGGAGAGAGTGCACACTGCCTCAATAATGGCTCACTGCAAAACTGAACGCAATTTTTTGTAAAAGTGAAAAAGTAGCGTATACCTGTACACTCATTAGTCAGATAGAGACTTCAGAACTTTGTTATATATATCTTCTATTATATAAAACAACTGGCTTTGTTAGTCACTGTGTCCCCCCACTTAAACATTGGCGCAATTCAACCAAATTTGGCATGCATACTCAATGGACCAAGGGGAATGTTTTAAAGTAAAAAATTCGAGAAAATCTTTTTTAATGTGGGTTTCTATTTACAATGTAACTATAATGCTAAACTGAACCCTTACATTCCGTTCAATATACATACATACAAAAATAGGACGGGTTTCAGCTAGTTCAATATAAACCAGTGGTTAACATCACCACTGGTATTTGCAATATCAGAAGTTAAGTAACATATGCCAAAAATCTCATAAAATTCAAAGATCACAAGTAGCATCAGTGCACACCACATGAATTAGTCTGACAGTCAACAGACATTCAAAGACCTTTTTCTAACTAACTCACCTAGACTAAAAGAGTTAAAGTGCTGGAATTTCAATATTGAACCTAATTTATAAAGTTACTAGTTAATTTCCATGAAAAGATTCACAGATATATTTGAATTTCTAGGAGATTATTTTTAATAATACTGAATTTGTTTCAAATGGTGGGAAGGAGATATTTTTATTGTTAACTTTAAATAGAAGAGTCCATTGTTACAGACAAACAAACAAAATCGCACTGTTCATTATATAAGTATATTAACTTAGCATGAGTTGGTATCAGACAATCCATACTGGGAGATCCAATGAGAATCGAACCAACTAAGATTAGCTTGCTGATCATTTGCTATACAATGTGTGTTCTGATCCATTTTTTTTTTCAATATGATTTACTGGTTAATCCCAGTAAAAAGATTCACGGATATATTTTAGATGTTTTTTTAGAAAAAAAATACTGAATTCATTTCACTGGAAGAGTCCATAGTTTCAAATGATAGGTAGGAGTTATTTTCATCAGATAAAACTGTTACCTTTAATTGGGGAAATTCTATTATTACAGACAGAGAACCAAGAAAACCACACTTCATTATATAAGTAGATAGATTCATGAAAATTGACTGAAAATTACAAATCTGACCATAAAAAACAAGAATGACACAAAAAATCCTTCCAGCAAAATGTTCACCTAATGTTCCGGATCATTATTTTTATTACATTTGACTAGTTTTTACCGTCATCTTAATTTTAGTTGTTTTTATACAACTTCGGGCCATCATTTCTATGGCAACGAATAACTGCGCAATTGGAAATAAACAGTAAGCCCTCATTACCAGAGGGAGTCCAGTTTACGCCAGGCTGTCTTTACCAACAATGGCCTGAATTGTATAAAAACTAAAATTAAGATGAAGCTAAAAACTAGTCAAAAGTAATGAAAATAATGTGTTACAATACTTCATCCAATAATAATAACAAAGATTACTTTTCTGGCTATTTGAATGTCCCAGAATTGCTTGGCACGAACACTAAAAGGCTCTTTGGTCTTGTCAAGCAGGCCTTGTTGCATTTTCATGTGCCTTGGTCCAATAAGCTCTTTCTGTATACAGAATAAACGTCGGTCAAACTGTGTCCCTCCGACATCAATCCCCTGAAATAGAGGAAAGCATAAAGAAATAATAGTGGTAATAAAATATATACAAAAAATTGGTTTAAAAACATTAATGCCTATATACAGATAAGATATGTAGATAATTTTCTTTTTACATTAATGTATATAAAATAACACAGACTACACTTGCATTTCTGCTTACAAACTTGACAAGATCAATGTATTCTTAAACACATCTCAAAAGGACTCTGTAGGTGCCAATGTTCGTCGAGCAAAAAGTGTCTTGCCACTACAGGTGACTCTGATCGCCGAACAAAAGTGTGCTTGAATTTTGCGGTTGTGTTGTCATGTCAATTTCAGTCATACATAAACAGACACACAAGTTACAGGCTTTCAAAGTTACTAAATGCACAAAATCTTGGCGCCCTTGAAAAAGAATGCAGAATGCTAAATGTTAAAAAAGAAAAAAAATGGATGACAAAAATGAGGAATCCCACTTCTGTCTCCAGTTAAGTATTCAAATACATTTTTTTTTTTTTTTTTTTCACTTTTTAAAGCTGGGTTCTGAACAAACTAAGAATACAAGGAAACAAATGAATAAGCCACGGCATGAATAATTGGTATGGAGATAGGAGTGGCGTAACAGTTACTGACACAGAAAATGGAATCGGCAAGCCAAGTTCAAATTCCAGCTGAGGCTGTTTGTGTTCAATTTGCACTAATACCCTTGGGAAAGGCATAAATCCATCTCCACCACAGCTATAAGTAAAATAAAAGAGCTGATGGGGCTCTCTAGGCTCGTTTGGCAACCAGTCTAGGGGAAGGACAACTCTGAATTCAAAATCAGTAGTGGAATCAACTCCCCCTCCTCATATATTGCAAAAAAGTGGGGGTTGGGCTTGCAATTCCGCCCTGTAAAAATCCACTTAATAAAGATGATCGTTGTGCAAGCTGAAGGACCAATTGGATGAAAGTTTAAATATATGAATGGCTGTTCAAACTAAAATTAATATTTTACTAACATAACCAAACTGATTCAAAATTATCAGTACTAACTGCTAACTTTATGAACAGCAGTAGCAATTTAATGCTATTTACTACCAACAATTGAAAACGATCACATTAAACAGTTTGCATTTTTTTTCTCCTTTGCATGTTTGTTTTTAAGTTATTAATAAAAAAAAATCTGAAATACAATACTACTCACCTCAAATTTAACAATATCATAAACCAAATACCTTGGTACATTTTTATCACCAACCTTGTCCATAATCATTTCCTGGAGATCAAATAGAAGCACAAAGAGAAATCATTTAACAAAACAATATACACTTTTCATCAGCACTTTGTTCTGGATAAAAGGTACTAATAACATTTAACTCTTAAATTTATAAACCACTTGAAAAAAATGCTTGTAATTGACAGTGGAACTCTACAATGAATAGCATAAAAAATAGTGGAACTCTTCTGCGAATTGAATTTTTAAAAATTAAAAATTCACCAAATGGTCAAAGTAAGAAAATTTTAATTAGAAGTTATTTTCTTTGTATGAATTTAAGAGTTGATAACAACACTAATTTCCTAATGGTACAGTCAATAGAAACAAAATCTTCTTGTTTTGCAAGGATAAATTCATTGTTACATGACAGTAATTACTAAACAAAATTAAAACTTGAACATGCTCAATCTATATAAAATTTAAATTTGTATCAGCATTTTAAATTTTATTTAATCATTTTTACTGAATAGTATCAACAACTATTGTGAATAGTAGTTTTAAAACGCAAGGTGGAGACACTGTGGAATGAACCTGATAAACCAAGAGAACAGGAGATTAAAAAGTTTAGAAATCACCAGTATTAACTTACTCCATCTACTAGTGTATTGCATATATATTCATCTGGTTGTTTCCGTCGAGGAAACTCAAGGTTGGGAATGTGAAATACAGCATTGTCTCGATCAATCATATATACTGCATTGGCACCATCAATTAGCGTCATGTACCTGAAGATAAAAGCATTTTCTTATCCATTAAAAGATTTAAACAAGATTTTTAGTATCTATGAAAAAGAATCTGTATTATAAGATTTGTTCAGATTATTGTTCTCATTCTTCTTGTTAGTACAATGTTTCGGCCGGTCTATTCTCCAGCATACCTGTCAAGTCTCACACATTTTGATACATTCTCACGCATTAATGGAAGTGTAAAATTCTCACTCATTTTATGAAAGGTGAGAAATTTTATAAAATGTGAATTTTTATAAGTGTGAACCTTTTGGTTAGTGATTAACAATTGTTGGTTGTTTATTTGTATGTATTCAGTATATTTTTACAGAACTCGGGAACTTACATTATTTTGACAGATCACATACAGAACTTTTGAAATACATTTTAAGTGTGTGTGTGGGGGGGGGGTCCGGGCGGGTATGATTCTCACTCATTTTCAACATTGAAACTTGACAGGTATGTCTCCAGTCTTCCTGAGGTGTACAATTTGGTTGGAAAGAGGGGGAGGTTTCTTGTTTTTATCTTTTCAGGTTGTATCCACCAATACAGGTATACCTTGATTCATGCGGTTAATTTGTTCAAAATATTCCGTACTATTCAAGGTCTTATTATAATTTAATGGGTTTTTTTCAGCTTATACTAAATCAGAATTATTTGTACAGCAATACCTTAACAGTACTACATCAAAACTCACACTAATCAAGGTATTCCTGTACAGGTTTCCTTACTCTCTGAAAGTAGAGTGTTCAAATGTAACCTTTTGTAAGCCGAAATGGCGTAAAGCAAAGAAACAAATACCATTAATTTATATGAAGAAAATGTTTGAGCATCTCCAGATCAAAAGAAAACTTGCAATGTTATGATATACTGCCACAAAAAGGTTATTCCGGGGTCAAACACCTGTGCGGAAATGTAAGTGACCCGGTCACCTTAGGAAATAGGTATATGCGTGGGTGTCCAAAAAACAGGATGTGGAAAGCAGAAATGACACCTGCGTGGGCGTTCAAGAAACCTATAAAGCAGACCCGAACAGAAAACTCGGGGGACGCAGCCAGGATGCAGACCGCCTAAGGCTGGGAAGGCATAAGACCAAGTTCCCCTGTTGGGAACGGTCTCTCGGCACCCTTATATCTCTCCCACACTCTCCGGCCGGCAAAGATCTATGCTATGAAATAGAAATAGGTCTCATATTTTTACAACCAGCTTTTGAGTCCTTCCTTTCTGTCCAAGCCCAGGACATTCACCCCGCTATAAAACAGCAAGATCTTTGCTACGACTGACAATGCTGCAATGATAGCAGAAAAGTATGACTTTAATTTTGAAAGGACGTGTAGGTTTGGGGCAGGTTTGTAGGATGTTTTGATTGCTTACAAACTGTATGATAGAAAAATGCGAGAGGCTAAGCAGTCAAGCATACTGTTATATTCCAAGCCTTCCACATCAGCCATAACAGACGATGAACCTCAACTTTTGACAGGCAGGTAGATAGATAGATATATAAGGTTATTTTTTTAGTCAAGGGACGCTCAAAAATTTTCCAATTATAAATTAATGGTAAATGCTTCTGAACTTAAAACCTAAGAGGAAACCTGTAAAAGTGAAGTGGCGAAAAGGGAAGTTTTGAAAAGTGAGGAATGCTTGCACTGCAAAGCAGAAGAAAAAATGGTGGCAAATAAACTGATCAGACCAACCCATTATGCCATACTCACAGCATCTTATGTGACACAGGCAATTCCATATCGTTTACATGGGGGGTGGCTCCCCAATTTTTTTCTTGCTCAGCAAAAAAATAAAAATGCACACCACATTGAAATCCTGAGGAAGGTCAGAGAATGGATCGTTCAAAATGTTGTGGTCTTAACAAAAACAACAAAAGGAATGAGATCGATAGTTTAAACAACTCTTGGAATGATAATGATTAGTCTCATAATTAGAGATAAAAAAATCTGAATTTTTACATTTCTTTTATTTTAACATCTCTATTTTTGTTCTTAGTGCTACACTTGAAATGTTATCAATGAGAATTACATAGGGAATTGACATGGTAAGAGCAATTTTTTCAAAATTTCAAAATCTTTTGATAATAATTTAAAATTAATGACAGTATGTTATGCAAGGATTCAGAAACTTATTCTTTTGACTTTCTAAAATTAAAGTAAATTAAATTAAATACATAAATAACATGCCATACCAGCCATTAAGTGAATCATCAATGTATGTCTGATTGCACTGATACAATTATACAATTATACAAGATCAAAAATAAAAAACATTTTTAGAAGGTGCCTAAGTGGAGTATTTGCAAGGTTCTAGGCCAAAAGCAATCATAACATTTTCAGAGTTATATCCCTTGAAACCGTTTTGTTTTCCTTAATGGCAGTGATTCTGAACGTGGGGTGTCCTTGATATGTAGCAGAAACAAAGTTGACACCTGACAAAAAATGCTTTCTTTCGCAAAAAGAACCCATTTTTTTCCAAAAATGAAAAAACAAAATATTTTCAGCAGGTGTTTAGTGGAGTATTCATGTGCATTTGCTAGGTAAGGGCCAAAAGGTGTGTCCGGTAGCACTGACACAAGAAAACAACCGAGTGAAAAGGGAAGAATACCTCGTCACTTGGCTGATTGGTAGGTCGGGTTGATGATCATGGCTACAGTGATTCAACATTAACTCTTGATGTCCTAAAGAGCATGAGGCCACACGTTAACAAACATGGCAGAAAATCCTAAAACACACGAGGCCACACAAGTCTTTCTTGCAATACTGCCAATTTTCACAACAATCTGCCCATAAGTAAAGACACTATAAACATTTGAATAAACAAACCATTTTTAGCCATTTTCTGCTCAATCATTACAGGACTGGGCTTTGGAACGTTTTCAACAGGATGTTAAGAGTTAAGAAACAGGGCAATCAATCTGAATTTCTCTGAGAGATTGAAAACAAGATAACCACCTACCTCGTACCGTCTGCTTTCCAGCTGACTTTATAGGGTTTCTGCTTGAGAAAGTCAAGATTCCTGATATCCATAGAAACGGGCTGAGCTCCAGGAAAGCCAGTTCTGTAATCCATCAGTTCAAATGAATATCATAAGCCACAGCAGACAAGACATGTAAGGCAGACAAGACATGTAAGGCAGACAAGACATGTAAGGCAGACAAGACATGTAAGGCAGACAAGACACTCAATTTAGAGCCAACAAACATTACAAACAATTATCTGATTCCCATTATTAATTTCTGCAGTTCATACTGCTCTTAACACTAACACTACAAGATATTTAATATATTGTCAAACTCTAGTCCATTGGAGTTGACTTTAATTTTGTCCCCTAACAAGAACAAGAACTAACAAGAACAATCCTCACCTAATTCAAGGCAGTAAACTCTTCACTGTTTGTCTATTACATCAAGTTAAACCAAACACATTGTTTATCTTGGTAAAACTGCTGACGTTTCAGTGACGTCATCCAGTGTCAAGGCAAAATGTGGCCGTTTCAATTCTGTCAATTTGGGGGTGCTTGATCCATACATCATCCAATATTCTTCAGGTCTTCTACAGTAGAATGCTTTCATTTCACTTGAGGGTTAGTTGTTTCTTGCTACAATCTTATAAATGTCAAACTCCAGTCCAAGTTGGAGTTGACTTTGTTTTTCCCCCCATAACAACAAGAACAATCCTCATCTAATTTAGTGGAGTAAACTCTTCACTGTTTGTCTAACGTCAAGTTAAACCAAACTGATATATAAAATTAACGTTGCCCTAACATGATTTGAAATCACGACCCAGTGATTAGTAGGCTGCTCTCCTATCAACTGAGCTAAACTGACATGTCTTATATATTTACAAATTTATTTATTATATATAAAGTACAAAGGTTACAGTAATCATCTTCAGTCGGAATAGAACTAGAAGTGGAGTTTGGCCTTGCAGCAGCCCATCTTGTTTTCTTATATACTTTCTACCAAAATAACAATAACTGCTCTAACATTCAGGTGAGGGGGAAAACTGTTTATCTACAATATTGTTATGCTATTTACTCACATGCATATTAAGCAATTGTTTCTAGTAGACAACATTTCTTGTTAGTTATATTTGCTCGGCACCGGTGTGAGTGATAGCAAAACGAGTGGCATAGATAGTATAAATAAATAAATAAAGAAAGAAAGAAACGTGCACTGTGCTGGGATCGAACCTGTGTCCACCTTGGAAGCAGCCTTATACACAGGCTCTGCTCT